>PVJA010056557.1:0-10771 GCA_004027025.1 Myocastor coypus
GTGGTAATTCACTAACATTGGTTGTTTCACTGAAACGGAACACTGTTAATCACTCCTTTCTCCAGTGCCCACTTCCTGTCCTTTGCCTCACTGTCAAAAACATACGTCACTGTTATCGCAGGAAGTCGACAAGGGCAACAAAGTTCAAAAGGCACACAAGTTAACAGAAGAAAATGAACATTGTCAGTTTTCCATTTTACTGTCTACCCATATCTTCCTAACACATATTATCTGTAGTTGTCTAATATTTCCAAGAACTACCTGAAACATTTTGGCTTTTTGTCCAGTATTTTTATGCATATGTCATATATGTATATTAAAGTGTACATACTGTTTTTATAGCTGCTCTTCATGCATAAATATGTGGGTATGTATTTATACATGAGTACTCTTGATGTTTATTTCATGTCAATAAAGTTACTTTAAAAATATTTTGTGTGGCTAATATTTCGTTGAATTCTTTAGAAACTTATAGAGATGGTTTACCCATATATCCATGTCATTATCTTTAGGTTTGCTTGTATATGTTTTAAGTCTTTAGTCAATTTTAATATCTAAGTTGTATATAAATTTTAAATATAAGCCAATCTTTTCAAGATCATAGTGCAAATATCTTACTGACACTCTTCAGGGCATTTTCTTAAGAGATATTTACTAAAATAATATTTAAAGCATTAATATGAATTATCTTCAACATTGAAATGTACATGATTAATTGGCCATTCATATATACTACATTTACAGTGTTTGCCATATGAGAGGACTGTTTGAGGCCAGCCTGGGCTACAAAGTCAGCTCAAGCACTGCTCAAATGTATAGCGAGATCCTGTCTGAAAAATGACAAAAAAAAAAAAAAAAAAAGATTTCTCCATTATTGATAATTTTAAGGTAGATTATTTTGGACCTAAATTGTTCCCTTCCTCCAGGTAAATATTCAATAATTCTTTGTTTACACAAGGGATGAATTAGCCCTTCAAAATAAAAGTAAATGTCAGAAATATTGATTCCAAAAAGTAAAAAGGTCATTATTGCAAAGACACTTAGAATTAAAACACAAACTACATAAAGTTAGTCGATGAAACCTATGCTTGTGTTGAATAAACAAGCTAATCTATGCCATTTGGTACATTTTGGAGACAAAGAATTTGGCAAATGTTGAAATTTTTAAAAACATTGAAATATAAAGAATTTGTCTTAATATATGTTCTTGCTTCTGAGACTAGGTCTCATTATTGTAGCTCAGGTTGCCCTTGAATTCATGATATTTCTGCTTCAACCTCTTGAGTGCATTACAGGTGTTTACTACTATGTCCTCTAGGATTTATTTTATGATACAGATTAGCATTATTCATAGAAATTATATCTTAAAATATATGTGTTTTGTTTACTTGTGACATAAATTCAGACATAATGCACCATGCAGAAGGGCCCATGAGGGATAAAGTCCTCATCATTATTAGGAACATAACATGAAAGTTAGAAGATGGGATCAGGCTAGTTTATCAGTTTCTATGAAGAAGTCATACAGTGTTCTGAAAGAATATATGTGAAATATATAGATCTTGGTATTTTTTTCTAATTCATAAATGTCGTATCTGTTTACTTTTTTGTTGCCAGGTCAGTCTGCCCGGGGGTGGGTGTTTCCTTTTATATAGGTGTTCTTTCAACAATGCTTTGCAACTTTTAGAATAGCAGTTTACAGTTATTGTTAGATTTTTTATAGTGTTAAACTTTATGATGCCATGCAATACAGAATTTCTGAGTTTCATTTTTGGCTTACTCAATGTGGAATTATACTCTTCTGGATTGATCATATATTCTTTTTTTTATGTATTTATTTATTTATTTTTCTTGTTTCAGAACTTTTGTTTGTTTATTTATTTACTTTTGTGGCTGGCTCAGCCTGCCCTGAGGGCAGGGCTGGCGCAGCATGTGGTGCCCAAGATCGAACCACGGTCCCTGCAGCTGCCTAAGCTTTCCTAAGTAGGCGCTTTAGACCACTGAGCCATCCCGCCAGGCCCCTGGATTGATCATATATTCTAAAACATAGCTGAACTTATTAATGGCAATATATTTGAGTTGATTCCTTAGGATTTTATGTAAGAGATCCTATAATTTCTCACTGAAGTAATTAAAGTAGTAAGATTATGTATAAAAATAGAGACACAGACCAATCAAACAAAAAAAGAATAGAAAACTTTAACATGCATATAAAGTCAAACAATTTTTGTCAAGTACATAAAGAATGTACAATAGGGAGTGGACATTGTCTTTAATAAATGGTATTGGAAACTGGATATCCAAAAATGAAAGAAAGAAAGAAAGAGAAATTTGATTCATAAATGACAGCAGAGACAAAATAGACTACAATGAATCAAGGATTTAAATGTTACGGTTGAAACAAAAACTTCTAAAAACATAGGAGAAAAGTTTCATGTTATTGGTATTGCAATATGTAAGTGAATGCACTAACAAAACCACAGACAAATACAAAACATTGAACAAAATCATTTCTTTGAAGCAAATAAAACAATAAAAGAAAAGAAAGTACAAACTAGTAAATGGGAAAAAATATTTGCAACATATACAAGAGGTTAATACTCAATATTAGATATAAAGAATACAACTACATACTAAAAGAACAAGAATATATTTTAAAATAAGTAAAAGCTTTAAATATAACAGATGATAAATTATACAGTATATGTTTAAATGAAATTATTATAGTAAAAACATCTTGCCACAAAATGCTTCCCTTCTCATCAGCCTTCTTAGGTTCTTAGCTGAGACTAAGGCCACCAAATTTGCTGGGTCTCCAGCTCGCAGATGACAAATCACAGAACTTGTCAACCTCTGTAATTATTTATTAAAGATTATAATCCTTGTTAGTAAAGAAATGGTGAAGTAGAGATTGGCAGCAAAATACAGTCTCTCTGGAACATGGAATCCAGATACCTAAAAAATAACAATTTGATAAAGAGAAAAAGGAAGTAGATTTCTAGGAATAAGGAGAAGACTTGGAGGAAAATTAGGAACAGAGAAGAATGGAGAAGCAGGGAAAAATGAAGAATAATCCAAATGCAAAGATAGTACAAGAAATAAAATTATAAGGATCCTAGCAGAAAATAAGGAACTTCAAGCTAAAAAAAAAAAAAAAAGAACAGGATTCATTGTAATAGCTGGTTCTATCAAAGAACAAGCCAGCTGCAGAAATTATTATCCAATCTCACCTAAAAAGAAAGAAAAGGCTCAAGTCAATGCAATAAAAATGAAAAAGTTCAAATCAAATAGATACTGCCTAAATTGAAACAATGAATTGTAACCTCTGTGAGAATTAGTACTTCAATAAATTAGAGAATCCAAAAATGGATAGATTTCTGATACATATGAATTACCAAACTGAACCAAAAAGATATAAGATTCCTCAAAATCCAATGACAGGCAATGAAATTGAAATGTAATTTAAAAAAAAAATCCCACCAAATAAGAAAAGACCAAATAATTTACTGCTAAGTTCTTCAAGCACTTAAGGGAAATTCTAGCATCAATTCCTAAATTTTTAATGAAAATAAAAAGGAAGGAGTACTCCCTAAGTCATTCTGGGGAGCTAACATCACCCTGACTCCATAACCAGAAAAGACCCCATCGATAAAAACAGTATAATTGAAGCTTTTTAATAAACATAGCCCAGAACTTTTCAACAAGATATTGACAGAGAGAATGCAACAAACCCTTCAAATGATCATAGACCATGACCATACATATCATTCCAGGAATGTTGCCATAATACAACATATGTGAATCAATAAATATAATATCATGTGTACACAAGCAAGGGAAAATATTTTATTATTAGTTCAATAGGTGCAGAGAAAAATCTTTGACATAATCCAACATCTATCCAGGATAAAATCCCTAAAGAAATATAGAAGGACCTTAACTCAATATGATACAAGTCACTGGGGGCTGGAGAAATAACTCAGTAGAATAAGCACTTGCCTGACAAGCTCAAGGGCCTGAGTTCAAGTCTTGGTTTGGCAAAAATAAATAAATAAATAAATTAATTAAAAATAATATATATATGATGCAAGTCATTTATGAAAAATCTATGTCCAACATCATATGAAATAAAAAAGTTCTGAAAGCTTGCTTTCTAAATCAGGTCCTATGCAAGAATGTCCATTATCACTACTTCTGTTCAATATAGTAATCAAAACATTAGCCAGAACAATCAGGCAAGAGAAAAAAAAGATATGTATAGAAAAGAACCAAAATTATCATTATTTGCCGATGACATGATCCCCCAGTGGTTCTCAACCTTTCTAATGCCATGACCCTGCAATACAGTTCCTCATGTTGCGGTGATCCCAAACCAAAAAATAATTTTGGTGGCTACTTCAAAATTGTAAGTCCAAATAAATAACATTTTCCCATGGTTTTAGGAAACCCCTGTGTTTTGGTCATTTGACCCCCGCTGGGGTCGTGACCCATGGGTTGAGAACCTACACAGAAGACCCAAAATAATTCCACCAAAACTTCCTAGAATTAAACAAATTCACTATTGTAGCAGGGTACAAAATTAACATAAAAATACCATTCCTGTATACTAATAATGAACTCACTGAGAAATAAATTAGAAAAGGGAAGATTCACAATAACATCAAGAACAGTTAAATACTTTGGATAAAGCTAACCAAGTGTAGTGATTGATTGATGTGTCAACTTAGGAAGTTTAGAAGCTTAACTAAATCTACTCAGCAATTCTACACCCTAGAGTGGCTCATCACATAGATGATATAAAAGAGAAATGAGCAATGACAGAGGGACTTCCAAGCTTCAGAAGAGAGCCAGGCTTTATCTTCAGGTTGGATGTTGTCTCTGGGATTCTAGTGAAAACTCTTCAGCTTTCACCTTAGATCTCTCAGCCTTCTAGTGTAGACTCTTCTGCCATCCATTGCAGACCCAGCAGCCTCCTGATACACACTTGCACAGAATATTTCAGTTAGCTCTGACCTTAGACGGAATCTTTTGGTTTCCAGCGTACAAAATCCTCTGTATACTTCTTCATCCAACTCATTGGCTGTCATAAACCAATCTTGTAGTTTTTATACATTTGCATATCTTGTGTTATATCTTTTTCTGTACCAAAACCCTGACTGATAAACCAAGGAAGAGACCAATATCTCCAATGAGCACTATAATATTTTTTTAATTGAAGTTTGAATTATATATTTTTTGAGACAGGGTCTCACTATGCAGTTCAGGCTGGCCTTGAGCTCACTTTTGTAGCTTAGGCTGGTCTCGAACTCACACCGATCCTCCTGCCTCAGCCTCCCGAGTGCTGGGATTACAAGCGTGTGCCACCACACCCGGCTTGAAGTTGAAATTATAAAGTGGACAGATACACCCTGTTCCTGTACAAGCAGAGCCAATATTTTTTTTAAAAAAACACATTTCCAAAACCTACATCAAGATTTAATGCAATTACAATACAAATGCCAATTGTATTCCTTAAATAAATAAAATAATGTTGAAATCCACAAGATAGTGGAAGAGATCCAGAATATCAAAAGCAATAGGAAAGCAGAAGGAATCACAATCCTGGACTTGAAGTTGTCCTGGACTACAAAATTGCAGTGACAAAAATAGTATAGTATCATCACAGTAACAGACATCAGTATCAGTGGCATAAAATAGAGAATGTAGAAATAATTCCAATTATATTAAATTGTATGATCTTTGATTTATATTGGAGAAATGATAACTACTTTATCAAATGATACTGGGAAAACTGGCTACACCACATGCCGAAGATTGAGCATAGATCCTTATCTCTGACCATATACTAACCTGCAATACAAATGGATCAAAGTTTTCAGTGTGAGAACAAAAGCTCTTAATCTGTTGCAAGATAAAATAGGTAAAACTGTTTGAAGCAGTAGCTGTAGAAAGAGACTTTCTGAACAGAACTCAACTGAAGAAGATATAATATCAATACTCAACAAATGGGAAAATATCAAGTCATAAAGTTTCTACACAGCAAAAGAAACAGCCAACACAGTGAACAGACAACCTACAGAAAGGAAAAAAGTTTACCTGTTATTCCGTGGACTGAGGACTAACATCTAGAATTCAGAAATAGCTGAAAAGAATTAGAACCCTAAAACAAAAGATCCCTTCAAAGAATGGGCCCCTAAGATAGACACTTCTTAGAAAATGCAAAAAGCTAATAAATTAATAAAAATATTTTCAACACTTCTGGCCACTAAAGAAATGCAAATTAAAACAATGTGTTGATTCCACTTTACTCCAGAAACAATCGTTATCATTAAGAAACAAATAATGAATGCTAATAAAGTTTTGGGGAGAAAAGAATGCTTCTACATTGCAGTTTAGACTGTAGACTAGTACAATCAAAAGAGAAGTCAGGATGAAGGTTCCTCAAAAGCTTAAAACCCAGTTCAGTTCTGTTTAGCTATTCCATTTGTAGGTACCTTTCCATAAGGGTTAAAGATATCATATTACAATAATATATACATACTCATGTTTATTACAGCACAACTCATAATAGGTAAATCTTGGAAGTAGCCTACATATCCATCAATAGATAAATACATGAATAGGGAAAATGTGGTATTTATACACAGTGGAATGTGATTGAACCATAAAGAAGGGTAAACTTGAGGCATTTGGGGGAAGGTGGGTGAAGCTTGAGGCCATAATGTTAAGTGAAATTAGTCAGACACACTAGTTTAAATGTCACATAATTTATCGTATATTAGAAAGTAAAAATTCAAATAAAGAACAAAATAGACAAATATAAAGTGACAGGAAGATAGGTCCTTTCCAAAATAAAATGGGACCAAGAGATGCAGCAAGGAGATAAGCAGGAGTGCTGTACCGTTGAAAGAAAAGAATTAAGATGTATTATAGATACATGCCAACTCCCCTGGAAGAATACAGTCATTATTTGCTGCAAACAAGCTCCGATAAAAATAAAATACAGGCTCTTCCTTCTACCACACTTATCCCATCATCAGTTGTGGAAGTCCTCTTTCATGACTGCCTTTAGGATGGTGTGATTAAAATCTATTGTAAATACTTCTGCCAATTGCGATTCTATGGAAGGACAGGCCCACAGAAAACATTAGTGTGTCCTCTACCATCTTCTTTATTGAAACTGACAAAATGAGACTATTTGCTCTTTCAAAATGTCAAAATAATGGTGAAAGGTAAATGGTTTCACTCACTTCAAGATATGAAGCTAGCCAAAACAGTGCAACTATAGATACACATCAAGGGGAACTGCCAGTAATGCTTCACAAAGTGGCAATAGAAATTGAATAAGTATGTTTGAAGCAATGCAGAGATTTGTAGGTACAGTTAATCTCAATGTATCTTTTAAATTCACATTTTTTTGTGGGCCTGGGGTTCAAACTCATGATCTTGCACTCTCCAGGCAGGCTCTTGTGCCATGGAGCTATCTCTACAGCCCTCAGTGTATCTTTTAGTATAATAAATATTTTTTTTATTTTTCTAAATAGAATAAAAATAGTAAAAAAAATTAGGAATGATACAGATTTCACTAAACAAAATAATAGGAATCTGATAATGATCATGGTACTGTATAGTGTTGTCTTCAAAGTAAGTTGGATTAACAGATAGAAGCCTGAAAAGCTGGTAAATATAAAAAGTTATAAGAAATTTAAAAGAAAAAAAATTAAGCATTAGCTTCTTTCAATGAACCAGCAGTAATCAGCAGTACAATTATCTAAGTTATCATGTATTAGAGAAAAATATATCTTTTCCTATGCTTCTTTTTTTGTCCTTTTCCTCATCCCTATTTCTCTTGCCCTTTGAAGAGATTCCTTTCTTTCGCACTATCTATTGCATCATACCACAGTGATTTGTGCACACGTTTATAACAGCACAATTTGTCATAGCTAATCTTGGAAATGCACATAAACTGAAGAATAGATAAAGATGTTATCATTTATGTGATATTTTTCTAAAAAATTATTATTTAAAGAGAGTACAAAATAGTATTAAAACAAAAAATTACAAGTTATAGAATTTCAATTAACAAAGTAATATGAATTTCACAGTATTTGTTGTAAAGCATAATGCTGTCTTCCAACAAGCTATTTATATTACAATATATATGCATGCAAAATTGGAAGAAGAAAGAAAAAATCAATATATAAGAAATTAAGGAGAGAAAAAGAACAAACAAAAGAGAAGGCAAAATAAATTAAGCATTATATATTCCTTTCCACAAACCAGCAGAAGCGCACAGTATAGTTGTCCACAACATTCTGCTTACATATGTAGATGAATGTGTTTCCCACACTCCCTCTCCTGTCCTCCTAAACTCAGTAACTCTTTCCTTTTCAATAAGTTCATTTATTTTCTATTTACTTATTTTTATTTTTCTAAATTTTACATAATATTTCTGAAATGAATACATAGCATGAGATTAATAATGGATTGCACATTATAAATTATTTACAAACTTAAATGAATATAACAATAAAAATTGTGTAAAATAAAAATGAAGAAAGCATTTACAGATCACTCATATAATAGTTCACTCTGTGCCAAAATCACACAATTTTACTCATATAATAGAATTCTCAAAGTAGAAAGGGGTAATCAATAAATATTTAAAAGGTGAAAGATTTATGTGATCTGAAGAGAACTCAGAGTATTCAATAAATATTTAAAAAATTGAAATTACTGAATTTAGTTGAAATTATAGCACATTTCCCAAAAAAGGAACCTTTTGCACAAGAAATTTGAGTAAAATCATACCAAGGTACACAAAAATGAAATTGTCCAAAATTAACTATGAAGGAAAGCAATAATGAAAGTATATATATTAAAAAATTAGCTATGGAAGAATATAATTAAATATCACCTTATTCCATGTTAGACAACATAAAGTATATATGAAACTAAATTAATTAATTTGAATGATTGAAAGAAAAAAAAGAAAAAAGAATATTTGTGTACAAAAAAAAAGGAAGAACTAATATAAAGTCAATGGAAAATGGAAATATACTTTTTAAAGGTTCCAATACTAGGAGAAACATCGTATCATGTCTTATAAGTAGATCATAAGTCGAAGGTGCAGTATAAATCTTAAAACAAAAGTTAAGGTTAATATTCAGAAAATTAATTAAATATTTCAAAACAATTCAACTAAGAAAAAGTTTTCATAATAGTAAAGAATTGCTAAGAATAAAGCATAACATAAATACTGGAATGAAAAATATATGAGTGGCATTTCTAACAGTTTGGGGGTAGGACATTGCACAAAGTTCTAGTATGTCATGGACATAGTGTCCATGACACTTACTGGTGGCAGGTGTCCCTTGTGAGACTGAGCTACTACTACTTCCTTGATATCTACCCTATAGACCCAGAAAGAATTCTGACCCCTAGGGTGTTGGAGAAATTCATTTGTAGAATATGCTGATGGACATAATCTGCTGCTGTGTACAAAAGAATATTTGAAAGTCTCCTTTTGCATGCCTCTTCTTCTCCTGTGTTTATTTGTCCTATTTGGTGTGTTCTTTCCATTCTCTTTCATAGAGTTGTGGTCATTTTGATCCCTTTCTAGTCGTCTGTGTAGGGTTGAGTTTGTCATCATGAAATTCTTTAGCTGTTCTTTGTCATGGAAGTATTTCATTTCTCCATTAAACTTGAAAGAGTTTTGCAGGGTATGTCAGTCTGGATTGCAAGACTTGAAGTACTTTGCTCCATGCTCTTCTTTACTTGATTGTTAATGAAGAGAAATTTGCCATTATTCTAATGGGTTTTCCTTTAAATGTCACCAGTTTATTTTCTCTACCAGATTTTAGTATTCTGTTCCTGTGCTGAATTTTTGGGATCTCGATTACTGTATGTCTGGGTGTGGTTTTAATTGGGTTGATGTTATTTGGGGTTCTATATGCTTTGGTTATCTGAATGTGAAATTGTTTCCCCATATTTGGAAAGTTTTCTGCTATTACTTCTGTCCATATTCTTTTTATGTCGTTTGTATCGACTCTTTTCTCATTGATACCTGTTAGTCTCACATTCTTCATCTTTGCATCATCTTGCAGATGTTGAATTATGTTTTCCTGCATCCTAGTTGTTTGTAAGAGATGTTTTCTTATCTTTTCACTAGATGCAATGGCGTCTTCAAGGTCCAAAAGTCAATTTTCACTTTCGTTAAAGTGGTTTTGCCAGCTTGTGATTCAGGTTTTAATGTCCTGTATAGCACTTTGAATCTGCCTCAGACATTCTATTTCTTTCCTATATTGCTCATTCATGAATTCCATCACTTTTCTATTCCCCTCTATTTTTTTAATCAGTGCCTTCTTTAGGAACATTTAGTGCTTCTTTCATTATAGTTATAATTTCTTTGTTTACTTCAGAAATTCTTTTTTTTTTTTTTGTTAGAGGCATTTTATGTAATGGGAGTCTCACGTCAGATTAAAACCGACAATACACCTGCTTATCTTAGCAAAGTTTTTTTTGTTTTTGTTTTTTTTTTGTTTTTTTTTTCTTTATTTTTTAATTTTTTTATTGTTTAAATTTAACAATGGTTATATTACATATTTTCATCATCAGATCAGTTTAGATTAATACATATAGGTATATAAGATTGATCAAACAATTAAACATTAACCTTTCTAAATCCACATTACTTTTTTTTTTCTTTTCCCCCTTCTTTTCTTTGAAAGTTGACATATTGCATATTGTACTCACAATCATTCTATAGAGT
>PVJA010056558.1:0-10767 GCA_004027025.1 Myocastor coypus
TTTTTATTTTTTTTTTTTTTTTTTTTTTTTTTTTTTTACAGTGAGTGTGTTTTTTTAGAGTGATATTTTAAAATGTCATTTTCCTGTTCCAGGGTGGGGAGAGTGGGAGATTTGCCAGATGAAATACATAATACCCTGTTAAATTTGAATTTCAGACAGATAACTTTTTTAAGTGTAAATGTGCCCCCAGTATCACATATGACATTCTCACACTAAGATGTAGTCATTTTTAGGTGAAACTCAGATTGTATTAGATGTCCTGTGTTTTTGTCGGTTTTCACTTAGTCTGGCAACTCTAGAGGGTAGAGGCAGTTCACTGGAGTTGGGCCTCTCCTCCCGGATTCAGACTGTGTGTCTGATTGGCCTATGTTTGTGCCTTTCATTCTGAGGCCAATGATGAGTCCCTAGGGGACCTCTTGGAGCAGAGGCGGGCAGCCCAGCCAGAGTGGGAGCACTCTAGGACATGAGGTCAGTAGCTCATGGCCATCCTTTTGAGGGCCCTGAGTCTGGGCATGTTCCCATTGGAGGAACATCGTGAGAAAGACCAGAAATAATTCTATGCAGTGTCATCTATAAAATTATACTGGAGGTGCAAATGCTTAAACTTTTGCCCAAAATGTGGAAGTAGGCCTCAAGGAGGGGTACCTAGTGAAACAGATGTAGGGCGAAGACCTCTAGGGGCAGAGCATCATGCTTTGAACAAAGCCCACGGGTGATGCGGGTCTCTTTTTCATCAGCAACTGAGTGATTGCAAAGAGTGAAAGCGAGCAGACGTGGCTCCTAATTTTAATTTTCCAGAATATTAATTCTGGGAGTTCACTGTGTGGGAGCTCAGAAAGGAAGCAGACGAATGACTCAAACAAATAAGCCCAGCTTGACTTACTGAATGTGGCTGTACAGCATGAGAGGAAAGATTCCTATTTTTTTTTAATATTTACTTTGTGCCAGCTATTGTATGTTTGATCTCATTTCTGCTTTAGAATGGCTATTATATTCCCTTTGTATCCAGGAAAACGAAGCCGGCGAAAGGTTAGGTGATTGTTCTGAACACTGCAAAGCTAGCGAGTATGGGACTAGAACTTGAACCAAGACTTTTTCCGCTGAACTTGATGCCTTGACCACACTGCCAGGCAGATCTGCAGCAGATACTGAGCTCTAACCAGCACAGACGAGGGACGGTGGTGGAGAGGGAGGTCCTGCTCCTTTGACGTAATAAACCAATGAACTCTGTTAGTAAGGAAAATCCTCCCACCAACTTCCACTTACCAAGGACCAGTGCCAGGTTGCCCCTTTGAGGTCTCGGGTGCTCCGGAATTCTCTTCCTACCTGCATCCTAGTCGCTGAAATACTCTCAACAACATCCAGAGCTTTCAAGTTTGCTCTTCCCTGCCCTTCCCATCTTGTCCATAGGGATGAAAAGTACAAACTAAACTTCAGCTACTCACTTAATCACTTATGTGAAGAGGCTTTGCCTAGGCAAGAGGGGAAACGTGAGCATCACTCTTGTTCATAAAGGCACGCAGAGGGAAAAAGGAAGTAGAGAAAGGGGTCAGAGAGTCTTGACATAGCTGGGTGTGGTGGCAAACCCCTGTAATGTCAGTACCTGGGAGTCTGAGGCAGGAGGATCACAGTGAATTTGAGGCCAGCCTGGGTTACATAGTGAGCTCCAGGTCAGAGTGAACTAGGTAGTGAAACTTGTCTCAAAAAAGAAAGAAAACAAAGTTTTGACTTCAGAGTAAATCTTCAAGCAAATCTCCTGGAATACAATAACCCATCAAGTGAAACTTGGATACTGTGGTCCCTGGTCATTTTCAGTCTTTCCAGAGCCACAGAAAAAGTGCTAAGTAAAAATATTGGAATAGCACAGAGGCCTGTGGGGCAGAAATAAAATTCTCATTTACTTGCATGAACATCTGCCATTTAAATGGTGTTAGCTGTTTCAAATGATTGGATGAACAAAATAATTGTTTTTGTTTTTTGTTTTCAAAATCCTTTTGGAATAGACTGAATTGTCTATGAAAACACAAGATCAGACAGAAATTTACCACTGGGCCCTTTTGGCCATTGTCATTGGTTTGGTTCCGCAGGGGCAGACTGTGGGTGATGGCCATGGTAAGGATAGCTTTGGTTAAGGACTCTGGGGAAGGTGGAGAAAAGCATATAGAAAACACAATGAGAATGGAAAGAGCCAAACGAAGATCTGAGGTGGTTTTGCATTGCTCCCACAGAGGAAATCTGGAACGTTAAACCCACCTGCTCTTGTTCAACTTGAGGTAAAGGAACTGGGCTGCTTCGGCGGGAGCACAAGGCATACATTCCCAGTCACTTGTAGCTCTGAGCAAACGCAAGGCAAATGATGCCTGCTTGGGGCTATTAAGGTCCTGTGAGTGCCTTAGCAATGTCTCTGCCTGTACTGGAATCTAGAGCCAGGGTCTGGACAATGGGCGGGTGATTGTGATAGGCCTAGCCTTGGAACCTTTCTCCTCAAAGATGTGAGACCTCATGTGAGGGAGCAGTCACCTGAAAGAGAGGGAAATTTGAGTTGTAGATGCCCTTGGACTTACTGACCTGGCCTGATGGCTTTACTCTGTTATAGTGGGTGAATTATGAGAGACAGTTGTAACCTCAAGAGCCCAAGAGTGGAGCCCACCTACATGAGTAGGACACCAAGACATAGCAACCCCTTCCTCCTCTTCATAAGTCTGCTGGTTTCTTTTTTTTTTTTCTCTGTGGCCAGTTCAACCCATCCTGGGGGCAGGGCAGGCACAGCATATGGTGCGGGGGTGTCCCTGCATGCTTGCCTAAGCTTGCCTAAGCAGGTGCTTTAGACTCTTGAGCTATCTCGCAGGCCCCTGCTGATTCCTTAATTGAGAATGGCAGAATAGTAGTAGCAGGCAAGGGCACAGTGGCCTCAGAAGGCCACGTAACTTCAGGGGTGATGTAGCCTAATGTAGGCTAGAGGGAGTGCAACTGACAGACTGGAGAAGCGCTAGGATGCCAAAGCAGCGCTGTACTACCTCCTGCTAACGTAGTCCAGTGGTGACCTACTATATTAAAACAAAAAAATTATTTTTAAAGACAGTGTTTTTCTATAGTGCTGAGGCTGGGCTGAAATTCCTAGACACAGTGGGCTTCCTGTCTCAGCTTCCCTAGTCGTTGAGACTTTATCATGCTGACTGACATTTCAAACATACTTTTTTTTTTTTTTTGGTTAAATATTTTTTTTTTTCTTGTTTCAGAACTTTGTTTGTTTATTTATTTATTTGTATGGCTGGCTCACCCTGCCCTGAGGGAAGGGGTGGCACAGCATGTGGTGCCAGGGATTGAACCATGGTCTCTGCAGCTGCCTAAGCTTTCCTAAGCAGGAAAGCTTTAGACCACTGAGCCACCCTGCCGGGCCCCCTCAAACATACTTTTAAAAGTACAGTTGAAATACTTAGGGAGTGAGGAAGGGGAATGATATACAATGCTCAGTTAAAAGTCAAAGGAAGTAGAGAAAGGGTAGAAAACAAAAAAGAGAATAAAAACAGTAATAGAAAGCAGTAGCAAATGAAGTGGGTACTAATATGATCCTAGCCTTGGTAACTTTCAATGTCATCCGTCTAAATACAGAATGAAAGTCCAAGACTTTCACAGTAGATAGGAGTAAAGCTCAAGTTTCAGTTTGCAGATAGCTTCCCAGGGATACCGCACGCACAGCGACTTGCTGGGTGTCGCTGGCCCACTGGCTGCCTTGAGTCACTTTCCTGCTCCCCTTTTGGTATTTCCTTCACCTCCCAGACTCCACTTCCCTTAAGGGCTTGTTGGGATCTGTTTCTGACGGAACGCTAAGACAACTGAGGCCTTTGGGAACACTGTTTCTTGAATTTCCTAGTCCTGCTGACCATCACTGCACGGGTCCCTGGGTGTGATCTGAATATCGGCTTTTTCCTGTCCGCAAGACATGAATCACAGAAAAGAAACGCTGAGACAAAGTTCTCATTTTTTTTAAATTTTGTTTTAAAATGAAATAGGAATCATTACCGTAGATAGCCTTTTAAAAACTCCAGATACGGTTCATGTGCTGTGAACGTCACTACTTGAAACGTACAAACTGGTAGTCTCACTCACTGAATTGCACAACCGCCCCTACTCCAACATTCCACAGTATTCTTACCAGAGCAAAAGAAAACTCGTGCCGAGTAGGAGCCGCGCCACATTCCTACCCTCCCTACAGCTCCTGGCAACAATTATCTTAGTTTTTCAGTTTTTGGGATTTGCCTGTCCTGCACCTGTTGCATAAAGGAAGTCCTCTACCCGGTGGCGTTTTCTGTAAGGCTTCTTTGTGTTCCCATAAAGATCCGGAGGTCTTAGGTATCTAGCGCACGCCAGCGCTCCACCCCTCTTGAGGGCTGAGCCACGCCCCCTTGTGTGGGGGCGCTGTGCTGCGTAGGCCCACGCATCAGCCGCTGTGCCTCAGTGCGTCTCTTCCCTCTGGCTATTAGGGATGAAGCTGCAAAGGTCCGGGTCCAGATGTTTGCTCGAATGCCTTTTTAACAACTCTTCATTTCTCTAGTGTACATATCCAGGAGTGAAATTACTGAGTTATAGCGTATGAGTAACTCTGATTAACCTTTTGAAGAAATGCCAGACTGTTTCTGAAAGTGACTGCTCCTGTACACACTCCCGTAGCAATGTGCAAAGGCTCAGGTTTTCCATAGCCTTGCCAACATCTATTTCCTTCTTGTTTTAAATTATAGCCATCCCGGCGGTATGAAGCAGCTCTGATTTACATTTTCCTAATGTCTAACGCTATTTAGCACACTTCAAGGGCTTATTATTCATTCAGGCATCCCCTCTGAGGAAAGGTCTATTCAAGTCCTTTGGTCATTTTAAAATTATGTGTCTGGTGACTCTCAAGAGTTTTTGATGTATTTTAGACACTTGTTAGGTATTTTGATTTGCCAAAAATTGTTCCCTTTCTTTGAGCTGTCTTTTTATTTTCTTGGTGATTGCTTCTATTTTCTTCTAAGAATTACACAGTGTTAATCCTACATTTAGGCCTTTAATCTGTTTTGTGTTAATTTTTGCATACAAAGTGAGTTAAGGGTCCAATTTCATTCTATTGAAATGCGAACACTCATTTGTCTTAACGACATTGCTAAAGAGACTGTTATTTCTTCCACTGAATAATTTGGTATTCTTATCAAAATTCAATTGACTATGAATATGTGAGTTTATTTCTAGACTCTCGGTTCTAGTCCACATATCTGCCCTTATGCTGGTACCGCACTTTCTTGGTACTTTGGAGACAGAGAAGTGTAAGGGTTTCAGCTTTACTTTTTTACTTTGTCTCTTGACTGTCCTCACAGCGGGAGTCCCTGATTCCTCCTGCACAACTCCTCAGCACCCACTGTCCTCCCTGAGCAAGTCTGGATCCAGCATGACCTAGGAAGAGGTCTTCTAATGGGTAAGAGTCCTGTCACCTGAGGTATCCACTCTACCTCCAGAAGCTTCATGATTATTCTTTTGTTCCTTTAAGTTAGAGACTTGTGAAGGACCACAGGACTCAGCCAGTGCAAGGCACAGAGGGCATCCAGGCAGGAGCCGTGCTGCAGGGTTACAAGGCATCTGGTTAGGGAGACAGTCTTCAGAGGGCAGCAGAGCTCAGCTACATGCTTAGCTTTGGACTTTGGGGTCACATTGAACTTCTTGGTGTTTCAGTTTCTTCATGGGTACAGCAGGGATGATGGTGCCAGCATCACAGAATTGTTAGGATGGCATGCAACAACATATACTTGAGGCACTTCACAGAGCATTAAACTAGAGGCCTGGAACGACCTTTTCTTAGGCTACTAGCCCTGTTTTATGTCAGATGGGGTGGGTGCTGGCAGCCAGCTTGATCTGTGCCACATACAAGCTGGGAAAATTGTTCTCCAGGCCACGTGCCTACCCCTTGGTCTGTAAAATGGACTCAGTGTCAGCATACCTCTCATGGGACTGCCATGAAAATTAAATGCATTCGTATACATGAGCACTTTGAACAATATCTAAGGACAAAGCAAATACTGCTAAGCATTTTCATTAGAAAGACCCCCCCCCCATAGGGCCCTGTGGGATGGCTCAGTGGTCTAAAGCGCCTGCTTGGGAAAACTTGGGCAGCTTCAGGAACAGCGGTTCGATCCCCGGCACCACATGCTGCACCAGCCCTGCCCTCGGGGCGGGCTGAGCCGGCCATAAAAATGAGTGAGTAAACAAACAAAGGTTCTGAAACAAGAAAAAAAAATAAATAAAAATTAAAAAAAAGGAAAGACCCCCCACACACACACACACACAAAACCTGAATAAAAGACACAACATTAGGTAGAACTATTCTCTGCTTCTGGTCTGCGTGGGCTTGCACAGCCCAGCATGGTCATCCTCTCCCTTCACCACTGCTGGGCTGTGATTTTTCCCACGGCCCAGGAAACCTCACCGTATGGGCCCACTGGAGTCTACTCTAGACTCAAGTATGGGTCAGTGACCAAGAGACTCCAAGAAAGGTGGTGGCAGTGAGGATCAATCTGGGGGGGAGGGACAGCCATGGTGCCAGGCCCAAAGTGCTACAGAGAGAGAGGAGCAGCTGGCTCTCTTAGCTAAGACTGAAGTTCCCTCCCGTGTCCTTGCAGCTTTCCCTGCCTTGTCGCTTTACAATTACCTTGCTCGCCCAAGAGCATGCGCGAGCTTGTTTTCTCTCTTTTCTTTTCTCTCTTTCTCTCTCTCTCTCTCTCTCTCTCTCTCTCTTTCTCGCTCTCTCTCTCTCTCTCTGCATTTGGTACAGGGTCTCACCACACAGCTTGTTCTCATACTGGTCCTCCTGTTTTCAGCCTCCCCCCACACTAGCATTTCAGGGGTGTGCCACCACACCCGGACTCAGTAGCTTGCTCAGCACTCCCGGGCTCAGGGCGGTGCAACATGCAGTGCCAGGGATCATACCTCGGTCCCAGTGCTTGCCTAAGCAGGCGCATAGTCCACTGAGCTATCTCACCAGCCCTAATTTCTTGGCCTCGTTATACTTTCATCTTCACAGCTCCTCTCATTTCCTGAAATTATTTTCTCATCGCCTGTCTCCCTCATCAGGGTGCCAGATAGCATCTGTTCCTTCTGTTCGCTGCTGAAAATGTCAGCCTGCACAAGTAGATGCCCCACAGATACTTCTTTGGATCTCTCCTGGGTCTTCACAGGCTCCCCGGGACTAACAAAGAGAGGAGATTGAATTTGAGAGCTTATCTAAGCCTTCACCCCCTGTATCCCACTCTCGCTCATACACGCCCAATTTAAGAGGATTGTAATCTTACAGAAATCTGAAGCTGAGCGAGGCCAGAACACTCGCACGAGCCTGCAGTAGGCTCCTGACCCCTTGACATGCAGTGTCTGGACCCTGGTGTAGCATCTGCAGATTAGGACCTTGGAAAACCAGGCTGTACCATCCGCCCATGGCGAATTGGAACAAATTTTATTTGCTGTGTATGGCTTTCAAAACAGGTTTGCTCTTTGAAGGGAGGGAGGAGAGGAAGGATGAAAAATAAAAATAAAGAAGAGAGGGACATACAAATGAGACTGTTCCTTTGCTATTTATCAATTTTTGTATTGGGAGTTTCATGAGACCTTGGTAGTCCTGGGCTGAAAGACACCTTCTCCCAGGACTCTGGGAGGCCCCCGATTGGTAGGCCCTGGCATTACAATGGGAGAGACTAGAGTTTACAACTATTCCACGAGGTGAGGCTTGCCCGCTGCTCTTCCCAGGGTATTTCCTGCTGCTCCTCTCTCACGGTGTCTGAATCGCGCTTTCTCCCTTTGTGTTCTGTTTGCGTTCATGGCCCTGGAAACCTCCCCTCCCCAAAGCTCCACATCCCCAGCAGAAGGTTCGTCAGGCGTTTCTGAGCTGTGAACTTCTCTGTACAGTTACTTTCACCTCCTACTTTTACGGAGATCTCCGCCATGTGTGTGAGTAGCATTATTAGCTTTTTTTAAAACTTACAGAGGTAGAGACCAGGAAAGGTAAGGGATAATTTGCTCTGCTTACAAGGCGCAGGGTAAGGTTGCAGCAACACCCCGCAATTCCAAGGCCCAGGCACCTTCTGCTCCGTCAGAGCTGCTCGGCCCCAGAACAGCCGAGCTTCTCAGGGGTGGATTTGGCTACAAATAAAAGAACATTCAGCTAGTCGCAGCTTCAACAAACAAGTGCTCATTTTTCTCCCATAGTGAAATGTGGATAAGGGTTATCTGGGTCCATGAGGTGGCCCCCACGACAGCTAAGGGGATCCTTTCTTTCTCCTGTTCTGCCCTCCTGAACACCCCCATGCGTGTTGCCCCTGCAGTGCTCACAAGACGGCAACTCTGCTGTGACCTCACAGTCTCATCCTTGAAAGGGCGACAAAGGCTAAAAGAAAATGACAAGGAGATGTTCTCTTTTTGCAATTTTTTTTTTTTTTTTTCCTACCAGTCCAGCTCCGAGATTTCTGCTTGTGTCTCTTTACCCGAGTGGCTCCCAGGGACACCTCAGTGAGTGGAGAAAGACACGGCTGGCAGGGAGGAGAGCCGGGCCGGGCCGCCTCTGCACCCTCTCTGCGCTTAGCTGGAAGAGTTCCTCCACTTTCCTGTTTCCATCAAGGCCGCCTGATTGTTCCCGAGAGCCTCCTCTGAGGCGCCTGGGAGATTCACACCTTTTGCACTCTAATGGAAGCTGGTCTCAGGGCGTGACTGGGATGCAGTGATCCAGCAAACCTGGCTTCCGACTGAGGGAGGAGGAGAGGAAGAGCCTCAGAAGCGGGGGATGGAGTGGGAGATAGAGCTGGGGATGGAGTGGCCATGCCCTGGCAGCTAGGTAGACAGCTGAGAGCCACCAGGGGGGATCCCTGGGGCTCGTGAAGGCCTGGAGAAAGTCACGCGGGTGCGAGTGTCCTCGTCTGTCCTGGCACGAGCAGTGGACAGAGGCAGGAGGTGACCCTGAGCCCGCTTCTGTCCTTGCGCTCAGTTCGATCCTCAGAGAGGAAAGGCTTCCACCAGCCGCGATGACATGCTTTATAAACCCTCCTTCCTTTGTTTTATTTTAATTCTCTGGATTCCCTGGTGGCTAGGTATGGGTGTGACCACCCTTAGGGTCTCTAGACAGGGAAACCGGAGACGCGGTAGACAGCGTCCTGCTGTAGACATGGCTCCTCCCACATCCCAGCTGAGTCTCAGTGGCCTCTGCTGGAGCTTTATCCTCCGCTCAAACCCTTGTTATTTATCCATCACTCTCTCCTCCCCATTAAGAAAATCTACAGACATTTGGAGAAAGAAGTCTACCCTCCCAATTGTCTGCCCATTGTCATGTTTTACTGAATGAAAATAGTTTATTTATATACTTAAAACTCACAACAGTCCGGCAAAGTGCAAAAGGAAAACCAGAAACCCTGCACCCTTAGCTCTGTGCCTCTGCTCAAGGTAGCCTCCCATAAGACTTTTTAAAAATGGTTTCTAGAAAATTTGTGTGTCCTTCCGTCAGCGAGAATGCTTCCCTAGGTATTCCCAAAATGGACCCAGAAGGGAAGATTCTGAACCCACAGTCTGCTCCCTCTCTCTCGCTGGCCTGGTGCACAGAGAAAGAAGTTACTATTATCTATCACAGCTGCAAAGTCGTCCACCGCAGGAGAGCACCAATACTGTTCGACTAACTCCTTCTTAGGAGCGACTTTTCCTGGTTTCGCTGTCCCAGAGAGTAGCACAGTGAACACCATTACGCATGTGTCTCTGGCTGAGCATCTGTAGTTCCATAAAAAAATCCTAGCATGCCGATTATGACATGAAATGATCTGCAATTTTAAAGTTAGATGGATGGTCTTGCAGATTTCCTTTCAGCCGCGCCTCTTCCGCGAGCCCCACCCTCCGCTGTCTCTGTCAGTATTCGCATCTCCCTAACCTTCTCAGACGAGGGCTTTGTCGCCTTATTTTCTCACAATCCAAGTTTAAAAACAGTCTCCAGTTGCTGTTTAATTTACATGTCCGTCCTTTTGAGTAATCTTGAACACTTTTTCACATTCATGGCACTTTCTATTTCCACTTTCTCGTAACTGACTACTGGTTTGCTTTGACCATTTTTCCCTATTAGATTGCTCATCATTTCTCTGTTTTATTTGCCTCAGCTTTTTGAAAATGAAAACTATTAGCCCCTTTCCTGCCACAGCCAGTTATAAGTATTTTCTCAACTTATCACTTCTGTTTTTTCTTAGTTTACAGAATACTTTTATGCCCAATGGCTACCCACCTCGCTGTTTTTTTTTTTTTTTTAAATAGTAATACATATCATTATTTTCATTTGTGGGTTCTGAGTTTTGAGTCCTTCTTAGATGGGCCTTCCTTTTTTCTAGGAGTATAAATTTATTATTTATTCATCTTTTTTTATTTATTTTTTATTATATATATATATTTTTATTTATTCATCTTTAAGAACCTTTATAAGCTTCTTTTTTATAGTCAAATCAATGATCCACCAAGAAATTATGTTAGTATAATAAGTAAAGTAGCACATACAGTGTTATGTTGTTCCCTCCGATTAGAAGTTGGGCCAAGCCGGGCGTGGTGGCTCACGCCTGTAATCCCAGCACTTGGGAGGCTGAGGCAGGAGGATTGGTGCGAGTTCGAGACCAGCCTGGGCTACAAAAGTGAGCGCAGGACCAGCCTCAACTGCATAGCGAGACCCTGTCTCAAAAAGACAAAAAAAAAAAAAAAAAAAAAAAAAAAAAAAAAAAAAAAAAAAAAAAAAAA
>PVJA010056559.1:0-10780 GCA_004027025.1 Myocastor coypus
CAGGTAGTGAAGGAACGCGCACCATAGAGTGAGAAGATGGGTGAACTTTGAAGCTGAAAATGCAAAAGCAAATTAATTTCAGCTGAAAGGTGCAGGGAAAAGAAAGAAAGTCAGCAGCTCAGTGGACTAAAGCGCCTGCTGAGGCAGAGTGCAGTGGTCAGGGTTCGATTCCCCTGCCTGCGGTGTAGACTCCGCCCCCAGGGCGTGCTGAAAAAGCTACTGACACTGGGCCTGGTGCTGTGTGTCTGTAACCCCAGTGCTTGGGAGGCTGGAAACAGGAGGATCGCTATGAGTTGGACCTACGTAGCGAAAGCCTATTGACCCTGTAGACCCTTCCTAAATACATAAAAAAGAGAGAGGCAGCAAAAGAGAGAAGGTAGGAAGTCAAAAGGAGAGAAGAAGATGAAAGAAAAGCGAGAACTGGTATTCGCATTCACAAACTGTTCCCTTAAGGGTTCTTACGTGGGTCTCAGGAAGTCGTGTAACCCATGGACAATTACAATTGTGAGCTTGCAAAGTGCCATGGCTGAGAAGTGCAACCTCCCTCCTGAAATGGAGATGGGTTGCTTTGTCCAAAGAAGCCAGGCTTTGGAGCCGCTCTGTTGGGAGGGAGGGCAGAAAGGAGAGGCAGTCTGGGAAGATCTGAAAGAGCCTGAGCATGGGGGTGTGACCTCCTTCAGTGCTGTCGCATCGCAGAGAGAATTTCCTGTGCTAGCTCAGCCGTAGCCTGTCTTTCCTACAGGATGTCAAGCTCCAAGTTTACAGTTCCTATCAGGGAGTCTCTTTGTTTGAACAAAGCCTCATTTGTTGGGAAGTGTCACAGATCAGCGTGTATCAGATGCAAGACTGAATGTCCCTCAGGCACAAAGACATGCAAAGCTATGCCAAGATACCAGCAATGGGGCTTTTCACCATGAGAAAACAGATGGCCAGAGTGGAAAAGGCCAGTCATTATGGAAGAGAAACCCTTCCAGCCAGCCCCCGCCCCCGCAGCCCCTCCTCTCACCCGGCTCACTTCTTTCACTCCATTGCACTGACAGGGAAACATTTGATAGGCTGCAACATCATCTGATGTTTGCGTCCTTTTAATTAAACTGAGAGTTCTAGAATAGGGATGCCCTTGTCTTTGCAGAGAAATGATTTTGAACGGAAGATAATAGGACTGCTTTTTCTTCGGGCTTGCGAGAGGCTTGTGTGTAATTTGTCCCTTGCAAGAGCAATCAAAGATAACTGGTGCGCAATTGATTACGGGCTTTGTGTCCTTTTAATTACTTGTTTCTACATACTGGTTTAGTTACATGCTGAAAGCAGATCTGTCTGAGCTCTCTCTAGGCTATCCTGCTTGCTTCTGCCTACATGGTTTAATAATAAAGCTATTAGTAAGACATCACCACACAGAACAATCCTATCAGACTAAGAGAGATTTTGAATCTTGCCTTTCTTTATTCGTTCAATGGGTCTTAGATGTTTCCTATGAAAAACAAGGTTAATGAATGCTGCATTGTCTCTTAACTTTAGAAAAATATTGTGAGGTTGCAGGAGGCTAAAAGCTTGCTTAGTGCCAAAATAGAGTTCAGAGGACAGCGAAGGCAAATCTCATGCCGCAGATTTTTTGTTTGATTTCTTTTTTAATTAACACACATAGAAATAAATTTATCTTACGTGAATGCTTTAGATATCTAAACTATATTTTAAAAAATACTAGAATGCTGACAATATCCATAGTTTAAATTGCTATTCCTTGTATTACACGTGCTGCTGCCTGACGAATCAGTAAGTTCCTATGGAAACCTATCAACAACTTATATTATTAGATTAGGTATTTTACCTAAAAGCTGAGACAGTATAAAATGAACTGTATGATAAAAGAAAACCGACTTTCTGTATCACTATTTACATATGTGCTATCACTTTGAGTTACAGAGAGAAAGAAAACTAATTGTTGGAATCCATGAATTCTAATTTCAATATTCTGATGCTGAGGCTACAACTGATGAGGCAAGAAACAAAGTCTAGCAAAGCATGTGGTCCCTAGTAAGGACACTGGGTCCAGAGACCCAGCCCCTGCTGGGGAAAATATCCAGTCATTAGCTCTCTCAAAAGGATGAAACTCCCCCAAATCCTGGGATAATTGACAGCTGCATCTTCCTCCGTCTAACACGAGTACAGACCCCTTACGAATCACTTCTACCCTGGCAACGGATCAACAGGGACGGGTCTATGTTTGGAGCAACAGCTTGGGCTCAGTGACATGGGAAAGCTAAAAGTACGTGGAAAGGCAGGACCCCTTCTGGGACGGAGCTTATGACCTAGGCAGAAAAATAGGTCTGGCACAAGAACAGGTAGTGAAAAAGGAATGCTATGGGTTCTGACTTATGAAGGGGGAGGAAACCAATACACAGAGAGCAGACCTCCTGAAGGACGTGGGACATGGGCCGTGCTGAAGCACAGGGTAAAGTCCACTGGGGGCCGCAAAGAACAGAAAGCAACCCCACATGGTTTCCCTAGGCGATGGCAGGGCTGGGAGGTGTGCACAGGCAAGAGTGGAGAACGGAGAACCGAGGAGCAGTTCATGTTCATTAGAAGGAAATTTCAGGCCCAGCGGTTTTTTTTGTTGTTGTTGTTGTTTGTTTCGTTTTGTTTCATTTTTTTCACACTTAGCATCTTCTGTATGGTAGGTTGAGTGAAACACAGATGATTCTAAACAGACTAAGACATAGTTTCTGAGTCCAGGAAACTCAGCATTGGGTGATACTTGGCTGGGCCAAGTCCAAGAGCTACCATATATCTCCGACATTCCAGCAGATCCTCACACTTGTGTGCCCAAGACAGCATGGTTTATTTGGTATGCAGATCTTATACTCAGCATGATGCGTTATTTTGCTGATAGCCGAAACACACTCTTTTAGGTCATTTTTCCCCGTATTTGTTATGAGTATCACGTGATGTTTTCTACTATTGCGGTTCTTGTCTCTTCCACTTTCCAGTTGCTGCCAACCTCTTGCTCTCTTCAGCATTTGTCTCCATCCTCAAGAAATTCCTTTAGCCTTCACGGGCTCTATTCACTGATGCTTCACTTTGACAGAGTTCTTCTAGAAGTTTCGGCCATTTAAAAGAAGATTCAGTTGCATGTCCATGGATTCATAGAATGTCAGAGTGTCGGTGTGAAAACCACAGCAACCTGGCCTTTGAAAGAACATACACATGACTTGATGAAATGAATGTCTAAGCACTGCCCTTATTTATTCTGTCATTTAGATACGAGCAAAGCACTGTGGGAACACAGAAAGAGGTCAACTAGCAATTACATGAAGGTGAATTTGATACAACTCTACTAGAGGCTGAACATAAATTTCCTGTGGGTACCAAATGATTATCCCATGTAGCATAAACTAAAAACAGCTAAGTCTCCCACTTCTCCTCTTCCTTCGGCAACCTTCTAAATTATTTAGATGTGCAGCACTTCTGGCTTTCTTCTCTTACAAATGCCCCCTCACAGAATGCACATTGTCGGTAGGCTTTGATGCAAATCGCTTCACAGCAGAAGCAGCTCTGCCATTATCCTCTAATTTGCAGCCAAGCTGGCTTTCAGCTGGTGCCTTGTCCTTGGGCTATCCTTCACTGTCAGGGCCTCTGCAGGGCGTGCCAGCTGTTCTCTTAACAGAAAGAGGGGGAAGCCGTCCTATGTCGCTGGTTTCCAAGAAAAGCCTGCCGCGGGTGCCATTGTTCCTCTTTGATTCTGGAACCTAAAATCATGCAGCCATGAATGGATCTGCAGCAGGACAAAGTTAAAAATTACAAAATATGTTTCGGAGTTAATATTTATTTTCCCCTTGCCCCACAGTGTCTCCGTCCTGAAGCCAGACCTAGCAATTCCAGAACTTATTCAGACTGATAGAAAGTCAACTTACTAGCCAGGCATGGTGGCTCACGCCTGTAATCCCAGCACTTGGGAGGCTGAGGCAGGAGGATTGGTGCGAGTTTGAGACCAGCCCGGGCTACAAAAGTGAGCGCAGGACCAGCCTCAACTGCATAGCGAGTCCCTGTCTCAAAAAGACAAAAAAAAAAAAAAAAAAAGAAAGTCAACTTACTTACCATTGATTGAAAAGCTAATATTCAACCTCTAAACAGATATTACATGTGCACACACACACACATGTTCACATGCAAAATATTGCATAAATTTCAGATAACTCACAAAACTCCCCCTGACGCCATTCTAGAACAGGAACCTCTATTTTAAGCAGCTTTCATCTGCCTTTTCTCATTGCTCGTACTTTGTGCTCTGATAGGTCAAAGCTGTCTCATGTCCCTAATAAGCAAAGACTTTTGAAGATTTTAACATATTCTTATATTTGGCTTCCTATTTCAGAGAAGAGTTAATAAATTAACTCACATTAACACCAACCAAGTGCTCGCTAGGGCAGCATTTATACTATAAACATGAGTGAAAAGCCAAATGCTACCGAAGAGAACCATGAGTTTACTTCTCCTGTACCTCCTGCTCACACACACGCTGTGGAGACAAGTGCAACCAATCTGGGAAATTTTGAGTATGATTCATAAAACATTCTGAGAAGAAATGTCCTACTTTTCCTCTTTGATTGGGACAATTAAATATAAACATGGAGAGACTGATGGATAAAATTTCCTTCTCTCTGGCCCCTGAACAATGCTTGTCCAATCCTAGCAGCTGTATGCAGCCTTCCTGTGAGGGTATGTCTCAGAAGGACCACTGTTTTCTAGCACAGCTGCAGGTGGCACCTACCCAACAGCGTGCAAGATTCTACAGCAGCCAACTTGGAGCCTGCCCTCCTCTGGTGGCATTTCAAATGGCACTGGCCTTTCTCAGGAAAGATAAATAAATAAATAAATAAATAAATAAATAAATAAATAAATAAATAAATGAGCTAGAAAAGTTAAGAAGAGCATACCCCAGATAAATGTCTATGCCAAACCATTGAGAGATAAAGAAAGACTTTTTAAAATACAAATATTGCCAGCCCATTCCAGATGCAAAAATCTGCCAGTATCTCATTGGAAACCATAGCTAAGTATGACATAACAGCATTCTGATGACAGACCTCATACTTCAAGAATATATTCCTCAATAGAGCTATGGTTGTCTTATTTAGTGTAACTATACTGTTTGATACTGGCACAAAGACAAAATCACCCAATGATATAGTCTTTAGAACATGTCCCATCAAGAAGGTATGCATGATTGCATTTATAAGATGAAATAGGGGCTGGGGAGATAGCTCCGTGGCATAAGTGCCTGTC
This sequence comes from Myocastor coypus, assembly GCA_004027025.1. Lineage (NCBI taxonomy): Eukaryota > Metazoa > Chordata > Mammalia > Rodentia > Myocastoridae > Myocastor > Myocastor coypus. Next base: position 5,284 of record PVJA010056559.1, read on the forward strand.
TGGCAAGTGCAAGGTCATGAGTTTGAGCCCCAGTCCCGCAAAAAAAAAAAAAAAAAAAATGAAATAGCTCTGATTAATTCTGTCTGATAAAATGTTTGAAATGGTTCTCTTACTTCCTTATTAAACCTCTTTTAAAAACTGACAAAACAACTGCATTGAATCTCACCTTAGTTAACGTTGAACCTTTATGAGGCACTTGGAAAGAATCAAGCTCCATGAACATTAGAGAGGTGTAGGTTGGAAGGAAGAAGTTGTGCCAGTCCTATTTTCTAAAGCAAAACTGATAAAAATGTGATATGCTCCACCACCACCTTTGTCTATCTGGATTGATTATGATACACTAATTAGTTATGACACACTTTTCTGCTTAGTCTGACATCCTCCAAATCCTTGTGTACACAAGTACACAGGCATTCCCTACCAATTGTTGGATGTAACAGGTGAGATAAAGCTTATTCTCTTTTTCTGCACTGATCGTTATCAGAATTGCCCGCCCATTGCAAGGGCAGTAAGACTACCTCAATTTTACAATGGATAAGGATCAGGGTCCAAAGTGATTGCACTCCCAGGACATGTTGTTTGAGCAGCAGCTATCCACCATGAACTGTGGGCCAAATCTGGCCTGACAGCTGCCTTTGTAAATAAAGTTTCACTGGAACACAACCTCACCCATTTGTTTTTGTATTGTCTGTGGCTACCATTCCTGTTTTCTACTACACAAATCATTAACTCACCGAGCTATTTTGACTGGATGTTTTCACTTTGCCTCAAGAACTGCACCTATTTCAAAACTGTGTGTTTTCATCTGGGTTCCAGGAACTCCACAACTTTCCATACTATATGAAAGAACAAAATCAGACCTGATGACTGGTTTGTGAATCCCGATGGCACTTGTGATTTGCAAGCGTACTCCCTCCATTGGAAACAGAATGAGATGCGCTGCAGATCTAGGAGTCCCTCTCCCTTCCTAGTCCCATCTTTCCCAGTCTCTTCCCTTCCCATAGTGCATCGCTGGTGTGGAGATTAAGGCATGACTCTGCATGCACTGTTTTTCCCAAGGCAGAAGACGCTACTTGGTGGTGAGAGATACAGTCAAACATTATGCTAAACCTGTTGCCATTCTAACAAATTATCAGCTGGGAGGTTCCCTGATGCTCTGATAAGGCAGAGTGTCTGGTAGAGCAGCAATGCACTGTCACTGTACATCTCTAGTGCAAGATGCTACATATTCCTTTGTAAACCAACTCTGATCAACTCAACATAATTGTTTTCAGCAGTGTTCTGTTTTGACTTACGATTGAAGTACTTTCTTCAGGAGCTGAAATGAAATAAAGTCAGCAAATGGGAATGAAAATTAATAGCTCTATGACTTCCTACACACAACTTTATTTATCCCTTTAATATCCAATAATACAGAATGCACTCTATTTATTTTACTAGGTGCTTCATGTTATGGATAAATTCAGTGTGGCAATTAATTGGTCACAACTCTGGCAGTGGAGCAAGCTATTAAAGCCTTATTCTCATTCATGTTTTTTTCCCACAGAGAATAATTATTTTTATTCATTGCCATAGATGTTTTTCATTATTCCATTACTTGATATCAGAAAAGAAACACATAGGGGAATTGAGAAGGAAAAGGTCAAGAAAGACCTCAAAGAAAATGTGAAAACAGGTAAAAGAGAAAAATCTGGAAAAAGGAAAATGAAAGGTGTTATTTCTATTCCTAGAAATTGCTGGAAAGCATAAACCCAAAAGACACCAGAAGGTATTCCCACTTCTGGCCAAGTATATCCGAGATGCACAGAGCCACCTGAGTACCAGCTCTAAGCCAATATGCCCTCCACAGGCTTATATTTTCTTCCTGCATTAGAAAGCAGGTGCACTGCAAACACTAAAGGACACTTTGGCACGAGGACCAAGGGGAAAGCAAGAAGCCAGTGACAGGTTTTACCTCAGTCTTTAAGGGCAGTTTGGTGAATAACTAACAAAACATTTGCATCCCTGTTTGCCAAGAAAGGAGAGGAACCACAGCCCCAGCCCACTGCGTATTAGTGGCACGCGGCCTGGATGGAGATGGATTCAGCTCCACTTGCACATTCTTACACTGACTGGGTATGAAAGTGGCATCGCTGGACAAATCCACCAGAGACATCCCACAGATAATTTGAATACTTTTGCATTTTCTCAATCACGCTTTCCAGTAAAAGACAGCTTTCACCACAAGGTGGTAAAATAGAGATTTTTTTTTTTTTCCTTATGCTGATCCAGATAGGTCTAACCATATGAGCAGTTCTCCCTCTATCTCTGCCAACCATCACAGAGTAGTGATGACAAGCAGGAGGCTTGGAGACAGGTGACCTAAAGTCACATTCTGGCTCTGCCTCTGTGCAACTTCCAGCAAGCCCAGTATCCTTTGAAAGTCTTGATTTACTCATCTCTAAGGTGAAGAACAATCTTGCCTTATAGGATTTCCAAAAAGCTCAGTGAGCTAATACAAAGCCTAGTCAGGTGGCTTGAATAATATGAGGAGCTCTATATATTTCTATCTCGTGTGTTGTGTATGCGTGTGTGTGTGTGTGTGTGTGTGTGTGTGTGTGCACACTACAATAACTCATTCTAATTGTCAGAATGTGTCATGACAGTACTTTAAAAATATCTTGTGGAAACTTATTTCACTTTTATACTTCAATAGTTGTTAAGACTTCTTTTTAAGAAACAAATACTTTTACCCAGAGTGCATACTTTTACCCAAGAGGTATGACTTCTGGTCTACTATGTGTGTGTGTGTGTGTGTGTGTGTGTGTGTGTGTGTGTGTGTGTGTGTTCTGTGAATGTCTGTATTGGGTTTGCAGTTGCTTTAGTTTTTGTTGTGTGACTGGAGATTGAATGCAGGGGTAACGCACGAGTGTGTTAGCAAGCAGTCCTACACGAAACTCTGTATGACCACGAGTCTCTGCCCCATTGCTAATTCAGGACTCTTTAGCCTCTGACGCCAACAATATGTGGGAAAAGCAACACAGCGCAAGGGCTGGGGGAGGTGAGATGGATCGCTAGCTTTCCGGACTAGGTAACCTCTCCCTGCTATGTTGCTTCGGTCATTGGAATTAACCATTGATTCGATACTTACATCACTTGCATTAGGAAAAAGCTAGTAAAAACAAGAAAAATTGTTTTGACTGCAGATCTGATTTTACTTTATCGCTGCAGTTTCATACTCATTAGTTCATAAACTTTAGATTGTGAAATGATTTGACTAAAAAACAACCTAATTCCAATGAAAACTATAAAAATAAGGTCCAACTATCCCTGCAAGTAGTATCACTGTTGTCTTGAGGCTGGCTCCATAAAGTGCTCGGCATTTACAAAGCAAGTCTATCTGCTAAGTGAATTGTTGACTGCTGGGTATTTAGTAAGAAAAAAAAAATGATTGTAAATCAAGAGAAGCACGAAAGAATAAAAATGGAAAGAAAATGACTCCCTGCTTCAGTGTGAAATCACCATCCGTTCATTTCGCTCTGAATTAAGCAAGTGGTGCATGACACGTGCCAAGTCAGATCACCAGCACAAGCCACACAGACGTGCCCATCTGGCATGCAGGTGTGCGCAAGATACTTCCCAGCCAGACTTCAGGGGGTGGCATTTTTACAGCATTGGCTCCATGCTGGTAGAGGGAAAGAAAGAGGCGAGGACCACCCACTGATAGTAAAGGGCGCCACTACCGGGCTGAGGATGTAGTCTCAAAGAATGGTTTCTAAATGTCATTAGGATGAACTCATGCACCTATAGTATTTGAATGGCAATGGAACACCCACCTCTGACAAAACAAAACAAATAGGGATATAGGGCCAGGGAGATAGCTCACTGGAATAAGTGTTTGCCTGGCATGTTCAAGGTCCTGAGTTCAATCCCTGGTACTGGGGGAAAAAACAGAGAGAGAGATATATAAATGAAGGATCATTTTGTAGAGGAAAAAATAGGATAGATACACTGCTACTTTCTCTCAGTTCAATGAAAAGAAAGATTTATAGTAGTAGTGTTTAGACAAGATATCATGTCTGTATCTTGGACTCTGAATAATTACTACAAAGACAATATGCAATGTATTTTTTTGTCTTTTTTTTGAGACAGGGTCTCGCTATGCAGTTCATGCTGGCCTTCAGCTTACTTTGGTAGCCCAGGCTGGTCTCAAACTCACACTGATCCTCCTGCCTCAGCCTCCCAAGTACTGGGATTACATGCAATGTATTAATTACTGCAACTGTCCTACTAATTTGTTTTGAAACTGTCTCATTGCTATTTCTTTCTCATTAAAATTAATTTTTAAAAGAAGAATCCTCAAGGCAACTTTTAAAAATGCAAAATTTTGAGCTGTTTTAAGAGATATGCATTCATCACACCTATATTTAGGGATCTGTTTGTAACAAACATGATGGTGTAGTCTAATCTAAGTGCGCTTGGAGAAGCCCAGACTCTAGCAAGCAAGTGGGTAAAAGAATATGTAGGACTTTTCCCCTACAAAGCTTTAAGCTCAATATATATATATATATATATATATATATATATATATATATATATATCTTCACAAGCAGAGCATTTGACCATAAAACTAGGGGGAATGTGCCCAAGACAACTCTTTGCAATAATGAATCTTTGAAAAAGAATAGTTTGTGTTTCGTAGTTGGTTTATGTCCAGTTATCTTATACACAAGTGGTCAGCACTATGGCTGGGCATGGCAGTTATCTCTCTGGACTTGATATCATGAGCCTTTGACTAATTCCGCTGGTTTGTTGTGACATCTGATAACAAATCTCAAACCCTCTTCACTGCTACAGCTGGGTGTGCATAGTGGCACACGCTTGTCCCCCAGCACGCAGGAGGCTGAGGAAGAATTGATGTGAATTTCAAACAGGCCTGAGCTACAAAGTATATTCAAGGTCAGCCTGTCCTGCATAGTAAGAACCTGTCTCCAAACTGACCAAAAAAAAAAAAAAAAAAAAAAAAATCACTGCTGTCCTTCTGGGACCACTAACAATTTTTTTTCAATTTTTATTTTTATTAGTACATGTGCGCAGTGCTCACATCCCCCTCCACACTCAGGCATGCCACGCCTTACTTCTTACCCTCTTCTCCTCCTCCTTTCCCACCACCCTCCCTCTATCTCTTGTCCACCTTTCCCTTTGCAGAAGCCCTATCTCCCTATTTCCTAGGAGCTATCTTATATTCTGCTCTTTATTTATATTTACATTTTGGGTTTCTCACATAAGAGCAACCATGTGGTATTTCAGCTGTGCATCTGATCTGTTTTCTTACCATTATGGTCTCAAATTGCATTCATTTTCCTGCAAATGACTCAAGCTTACCCCTTTTATGACAGAGCAGTGTCCCGCTGTGTCTAACACCATTTTTCTTTATTCATCCACCTGTTTATCTGACATCTAGGCCACTTATGGGCTACTGGAATTGCAACTCTGCTGACTGTGACCCAGAGGCTCT
>PVJA010056560.1:0-10768 GCA_004027025.1 Myocastor coypus
GAAGCCACCCTGACATCTGAATGCTGTAGCCTAAAACCCATGCGAGCAACATGTGTGAATGTATTTTGAAATCCACGATCCTCCAGTTCCAAGCTCAAGCGATCCTGATCCAACAACGTGCACATTTCTTGGTGTTCTAAGAGACTGCTGACTTTTTCTCGTGGAGAGGAAACCTTGTCCTGTTCTTGCCTCCTAGCAAGCCCGAGCTGGGCTGCGAACTCTGCCTTGCTTCAGAAGCCTCTGCGTGGCAGCGCCACGTCGGCCCCCGAGGTGGGTATGAGCTTCCGGCACAACTCTGACCCACGGCGGCCTGTGTCCTAGGAGAGGTTGCCGTGCAGTACACCTTGCTTCCAAAGCCTCGCCTCAATGGCTGGGGCTTGTTAAAATTATTTGACCCAATGGAGGCAGCCACGTTTTCCCTGGATGACTTATGTGAGAAGCAAGTTAGCTCCGGTCAGTCTTTTGGGTTCATTCTCACTAAAACACTGAAAAGAAGGCAGACAGATCATTCTGCGAGCAGTCAAGGGCAGCAAGTGGACCCCGAGGTGGCCAACACATGTGACATGCGATCGAGGACGTGGTCATTGTCACAGCGCAGAACTTCAAAATAAGTTAAAAGCCAAAAAAGGGAAGATGTAGTGTCTGAACAAAGAAGTGAATTCTAACCAGACCTAGCGGTGTCGCCCTATAATTCCAGCATTTGGGGAGGCTGAGACAAGAGGATCACAAGTTCTATCCCTCCTAAAGCAAACTAGAGCTTTGTGACATCGTACCTGAAAATAAAATAAAAATGGGCTGAGCGTGTAACTCAGTGTGAAAGCCTCGGGTATAATCTCCAGTACCAAAAACCCCGTGGATCTTAAACACAAACACTGACCAGAACATCATTTGTTTATATCTGAATTCCTTTAGGTAGATATTTAATTTCTCTGACAGCAGAAATGCCTAACCTTTACTAGAAAACAGAGGCAAGGCTTACATTCTAGTCCCTTTCACAAGCTTTAACATGTCAAAAAGCACCTTGTACCAGCTGCTGCTCCAAAATATTTAATCTTCTATCCTTAATAAAATTTACCTCCATTCACCAAGTTTATGTGACCTGTAAGTGGCCAAGAAAGTCGCCAAATAATCTAGGTGCGCCATCGTCGCAGTGTGCCCTAACAAGGGGCACTGCAGCCGGCCGCTTCGGCTGTGGTGCAGTGCTAACTGGTGGCTGGCTTCTTGTTCCCAGCTGAGCTGCACCAGCCTGGCACTGGGTAGGGGGGCATCTGAGGACTGCTGCCCGCAGCGTAAGAGGCTGAAGTGGAGAAGCTGGGCGGAGGCTCTCGGCGAGCTGCTTGGAGAAGCGGATGGGAAGCTGAGGGGCTGAGGGGAGCCCAGGGGGCTCTTCGGCTGGGGAAGCTTGTCGGGCTGGCTTTGCTGTGAGCTTGGCTGTTCTTGTTAGGGGAGGAGCTTGGGAGCTTAGGGGAGGAGCTTGGGAGCTTAGGGGAGGAGCTTGGGAGCTTAGGGGAGGGGCTTGGGAGCTTAGGGGAGGGGCTTGGGACCTCGTTATCTCTGAGAAAGGCTGCAGTTCCTTCTGGGGAGCTCTGATCCTCACTTTGAGCATCACTGCTCGGCTCCGGAGGGGAAGATGCCACGCTACGTGGGCTTGTGGAGAAGCTTGTCATGTGGGCTTTCCTGATGAGGACTTGGCTGTTGTCATTCCTGGAGAAGCTTGGGACACCACTGTTGCCGAGAATGGCTGTGGTGCTTTTCGGGGCAGTGTTGAAACTTACCTTGAGAATGGCTTTCTAGCTCAAGCTCAGATCCCTCAGCCTGCTAGCACAGGTCCTTGGTCTTGCGGACACAGACTTCCCAGCTTCAACCACTGGCCGTTGGGCCTTCGTAGCACAGATCCACGAAGTCCACTTCATGAAACACTTCTGTGAACTCTAAACCTCCGGGTGGACTTGTGGAAGCACTGCTGTGAGCTCTAGGTTTTCACTTGGACTCACGCAGGATATTCGGATCAAGTTCTCAGGGAGAGTCTTCAGTCTTTCGTATGTAGACAGATTTCTGGCACTCTTTGTATATGACTCTTCTAGTAATTCATTCAAAATTAAGCTCATAGGTGTGTCCTGCATTGCCTTGCAGAGCCCCACCAGTCTTCCTTACCCACGATCATCCCGCTGCAGCCGCTCTTGGAGCTGCAAGGTTCCCTAACAGGTTTAAGTAAAGGGCAGGGACATAGAGATACCTCAAGTAATCTGTCATGCATTTGCCCTAACTTTGAAAACTGTTGACTTGTATGTCAGAGTATTTTTCTCTTATGTATTTAGTACAGGGCCTACAGGGTCGCTCTGTACAGTTGGACTCGTAGTGATCCTCCTGTTTTCAGCCTCCCAGGGCTGGGATTATAGGTGCATGATGCCACACCCAGTCTAAGTCTCTGCCATGTGCCCTGGGGATGGGACGAGCACGGGAGGCCAGAGATCGAACCCCTGGCCCCAGCATCTGCCTATGTAGGTGCTTTAATCCCCTGAGCTATCTGGCCAACCCTAAATTAGAGCATTTTTGTGAAGCAGATACTGCACATTTTTCAAGTTCAGGTCCTTCAGATTTGGGGAAAGAGAAAAGATAATTGGACATTTAAATGAAAAGAGCATTAACTGGATCTTGTGTGGAAGAGAATCTAGGGTGGTGAGTTTAAAATTCTAGAAAAAGTTGTACATTTGACTCAATAAGTAAGGTGTCTGTAGTACTGGCGGATCCCCAGGTGGGGCTTGATGTAGATGTACGGAGGATGTGGAGAAAGGCACTCGGCTTCCTGAAAGGATCTCATTCTTGCGGCAGCCGCTCAAAGGCAAGAAAAGGGTGAGAACTGGGGTTCAGGAATGCGCTCCTCTTCTGCATGGGCGAGGGCGTCGAGCCTGGGGTAGTAGGACACAGCCTGACAGAGACAGCACGCTGCGTGCCCTGCGTAGACCGCGCCTTTCCTCCTCAGTTCACAAACCAGTCGACCCCACTGACTTCACAGACTCTCTTTAAATATCATCTTTCTGCTTCGTTTCCTTTTGGCCCCTCTGCTCTCACTCTCGCTGATCTCCTCAGGGCTCCGCTGTCTGTTCTGTGCTGCTACAGCAGAACGCTCGTTGCTGAGTAATATAGGAAGAAAAGAAGCTTTGTTTGGTTCCCGTTTCTGGTGCCTGCAAAGTCCACATACCAGGTGCCGCGGTCTGACGGTGTCACACACAGTAGAGAGGCAGCAGAATCCAGCCAGGTGCAGAAAGGCCCCACGCACAAGCGGAGAAGCCAGCAAGTGGGGTGGGGGTCCCCCACTCCTGCACTGCAGCTGACTCTCGGGACCTAACCTGTTCCCGTGAGAACGACATTTGTCCCCTCCCAGTCCCCTTCCACAGGGCCATGCCACCAGTGTCACCACCCTAGGGACCAATCTTCCTACATGTGTTTCTATGGAGAACAAATCATTTCCAAAACATACATCCCAGATTTCTTCCTTTTTTCTTTTTTCTCAGCTCTGCAATTTTAGCAGAGACCTTCCAGGCCCACCCCTGCCTCTGCACCACCAGAGGTGCTGTGCTCCTAACCCTTGGTGTCCTCATAGGCAGTAAGAAGTAACCTGAGGCCAGCTCAGATAGGCTCAGCTTCTCTAAAGTTGTGAATCTCTTCAACTGAACATTAAGACTGTCACCCTCCCACGCATCTATTCATTGTGAATATTTAATGGATATTCTCCAACCAGTCCAACATAGGACAGTCAAGACCGAAGAATAAAACACTGGTAGGTTGGATCTGGTTGGAAAGAAGTATACTGACTAGTATATTTGATCACCAGGTTTACCTGGTTACTCTAAAACCTTTCTAACATTTTCTTATAAAAGTTATTACCAAAGATTCCTAACAAATATAGCAAAACTGCATGGCAGGGTTTATTTCTTCTACTTGTTCTCAAGAAAAATATTGCAAAACTTTTCAAATTTGAGAAATGTCAAACTTAGCTTTTTCATATCCCCCAACATATGAAAACTTCGAATTAAAAATGTTTTTAAAATATCTATTGAAAATTTTCTGTTTGCACTTGGTCAGCTGAGGCAGGAGGATGAGTGAGAGCTCGAGACCAGCTTGGCCTACAGAAGTGAGCGCAAAGCCAGTCTGAACTGCACAGGGAGACCCTGTCTCAAAAAGAAAAAAAAGAAAATTTTCTGTTTGTAGTTGGTGCAGCAAACCTAACTTTGTTAACAGAATTAAGTATTAAGTCCTTCTTCAGGCTTACAATTGTATTCCTAACCAACAGCACAGCTATGATTTTTACTAAGTTAAAATAAAATAGAGGGGCCAGCCTGATAGCTCAGCAGACTAAAGTACCTGCTTGGGCAGAGCACAATGGCAGGGGTTCAATCCCAGGCATGCCACACCGGTCCCATCCCCGGGGTGAGCGGAGACAGCACTTGAGACTGGGCATGGTGGTGCGTGAATATAATCCCAGCACTTGAGAGGCTGAAAACAGGAGGATCACTATGAATCTGATCTGCATAGTGAGACTCTGTAGGCCCTGTGCTAAGTACAAGAAAAAAGAATAGAACTCTATTCATATTGCTGTTGTGAATCATCCTGTCTTCTACTTATTTTTGAAAAGAAACAGATGAACAGAATGTAGACCGCATCATACAAGATGGTAAAGTACCCAGCATTACAACTATTTTCCAACTTTGGGTAAAAATGAAGTCGTCAGTTGTTCAAGGGTAAGAGCCCAGGACTTCTTAGACATGCCCAATAAAACTCATTTTTCTGCTAAAGAAAACTGGTCAAGGATGCTGGTGCTCCTGACAGCTTCTGTGCTGGTCCTTCAGGATCGTTTCTTTTTTTTAATTTTATTAATTTTAATGAGAAAGAAATAACAATGAGGCAGTTTCACAACAGGTTAATAGGACAGCCACAATACTTAATACATTGCATATTGCCGTCTTTATAGTAGTTGTTCGGAGTATAAGACAGAGATGTGACATCTTTTCTAAACACCATTAGTACAAATCTTTCTTCTATTTAAATGAGGAGAAAGTAGTTGCATAAATAGTCCAATAGTCCATGATAGTAGTGGGTTATCAGCAGAACTGGCAAAGTCAGAGGCTGTTGACTTGAGCCTTCTACAACTCAGCATATTAATATGTCTTTACTTTTTATACTTCGTGGCTAGACTTTTCTGCTAGATGATTAAGACCAAGATAAAGCAAGAGCTATGTAACAAAAAATGTAACTTTTATATCTGACAAGGTCAGTCAAATAGGGGAATAATATCATTAAGCTTCTCTTCAGGAGGGTTAACAACTTAAGTTGGCAGGTCAAAAAAAAATTAGAGAAAAAGAAGGGCTACAAGGATAGCCAATATTTTGGATCTCACCCCTTAAGGTCAGTGAGGACTGAGGACATTAGAGAACCTGTGCTGTAACATCCTGTGACTCAGTGATGTCCCATGTTTTCTGTTCAAGGAGATTATGGGGCCACAAAGGAAAGAGATCAACAATGTATAGTGTACCTGAGGAGAGTCACCTAGAGAGAAAACATCCTCTTAGGCTTTCACAGAGAGCAAACAGGTCAAGCAATGGCCATGACTCATCCAGACAGCTGGCACCGACAAAAGATCTACAAAAGGCTATATGTGGTTTCGGGGTAGGTCCTTCAGATTCCTACGTCAATCTCTCTGCTTTTTCTCTCTCTAATTTTTCAGAATTCATTTTCATTTGCACTGGAAGATCTTACCCAATCTTAGATTTCATAACAACACCAAAAGACCTATGGTGTTTGTTCCAGAATTTAATACTTACTAACTGTACAAATAAATTTAACTGAATGGTCCCTAGGAAGAAAATTACAATACTCTACCTTCCCCATTTCCACATTTAAAACTTTTTTTTTCAATCTTCTGTTTATTTGGTACAGGGTCTCACTCAGCCTCCCCAGTGCTACCCGAGGCTGACACAGCATGCAGTACCAGGGATTAAATCTGGGTCCTTGTGCTTACCAGGCAGGCACTTGGACTGCCAAGCTACCTCCTCAGCCCCTCCCATTTCTCCATTATTTAAAAAGAATACATCCTCTAAGAGAGATTAAAAAAGAACAAAGTATTCAAGTTTCGTTTCTTTTCCGGTTTAGCTGGGCAAGACTGCGCAGGCTTCCTGTGGATACTTGCACCATGTTCTACATGACATTCACTAACCCTGTGCCAAGGTAAATGCTGAGAGTTCGTGACAGTACGTGGCCGTGGTACTTGAGGCACACAGCTATCACATCCACAAAAATGAAACTATTTTCATAGTACTAGCAAGCCATGACCTCCCTTTTCCCTTTTTGTTTCCTTGTGGTTATAATTAGAGGAAAAAATCGATCTGGTTCCAGATTGCATATTGCAATTAACTTTCAAGAAAATATCATCTGGGTAGTGGGCTATTAGGTTTTGAAAGACATCTGTAATATTTCACAATAGATTGTCCACATTAATAACTTAATAAATAAGTAGTATGTCAAACTAAAAAAGAAAATACCATCTGTAGATTCTTTTTGCATGTCAAATAAAATCATCTGACTGTGCTGAAAAATAGCCTTTTTTATTTTGAAAAATACATTAACTATTGATAAATATGTGTTACTTCTGTTCACTGTAGAACAATATAGATATATTAAGTAAATAAAAGATGTGATAATATTAGTTTAAGAAATTTGGGGGTGCTGGGGATATAGCTCAGTGGTCTACACACCTGCCTGGGTCCGATCCTCAGTACTGCATTCCATGCCAGCCCCAGAACCCAGGCATGATGTCACATACTTGTAATCCCAGAACTGGGGAGGCTGAGACAGGAGGATCACTATAAGTCTGAGCTGTGAAGCAAGCCCATGTACCAAATAAATAAGTAAATAAATGATTTTTTAAAAGCCTGAACAAAAGTTTTGAAAATCATTGACATATAAAGTGTTGATATATAATTCAAATTATTTTCAGATAATTCTTTTTTTAATGTATTTGGTTGCTTCAGGGCCTCGCTACACAGCTCAGACTCGCGGTGGTCCTCCTGCTTTCAGCCTCCCTAGCGCTGGGAGCCTAGGTGTGCACCACTACACCGGGCTCTGGCCGGCTCAGCCTTCCCTGGGGGTGGGGCTGGCGCAGCAGGTGGTGTTGTAGATCAAACTGTGCTCTTTGTGCTTGGCGAAGCCTGCCTAAGCCGGCGCTTTAGTCTGTGAAGCTGTCTCACTTGCCCCATTCACACAATTATTAAGAAAATACAGAAAACCTGACTTAATACTTTGCCATTTGTGAAAGAAGAGTCAATTTAAATTCTTTTATTCTGAAATCCTTCTATTTATATGTAATATTGTATAATAGCTTTTTATTCTTTCTCATACTGTCTTCATTTAATGAGCCAAATCAAAATATTATATATCAATATATATTATCTTGATTATTTCTAATTGCTTTATAAATGTAGCTCTGTGCTCTTCTCTTAATATTGTATTTGGACTCAGTATAGAATTTTTAAAAATATAAATTTGGAATATCAAAACAATTTTGCTGCAGACCTGGAGCTTGTGATTGATTATTGTGGGTGCAGGGGCAGGTAATTGGCATTACAGTGTGAGGAGTGGGGAGAGGCTGGCTAGCCACCGCCATGAAAGGCTGCCCTCTGCCCTGTGCCACTCTGCCACGGGGCTGGCTGAGTATGGACGGATGCCTCCAGTAACTGTGAGCTAAATAACCCTTTCATTCCTTCATTTATTATTATTATATTTTTTCCCCAGAGCCAGGATTGAACTCAGGTCCCTGTGTTTGCCAGGCAAGCGCTTATCCTACTGAGCTATCTCACCAGCCTCTTTCCTTCATTTTGAGCGTCGTGAATTTGTCCCAGCAATGAGAAGAGTAACGGAACCACCCCCGCATGCACGTTTTGTTCTGTTTGTGTGCTGTGGGTGCACAGCCTGAAAAGCAGCTAGATGACCAGGTTCCTGAGAAGTGCGCAAAGGCGTCTGGGTGGGTCGCTGTGCCTGAACACCATCGCCTTGGGGAAGGAGGCGGGGAGACCACTCTGTTTGGGCACCGATTATTACGAGGACGACACTGCTGTGAGTACCGAGGCAGCGCTCGCCGTCTCCCGTCCAGAGACCTCCGGGTACTTGCTGGCCTTGTTTCACTCGACGACGCGGACGGGCGGGGGCGCGCACCACCCTCACTCTCCGCAGCCCCAGAAGCTGAGGCTCAAGGCTGGCTGGATTCACCCTAGCGAGCAGTTAGCTGTTCACCACCCAGGGCGTCTCAACTTGCACCGCCTCCCCAGCTAGAGTCTAGGAGTTGAGGAAGAAGGCGGACTTCTCCATGGGCTCCTCAGGTACCGGCTCCCCAGCCCGAGCCCAGGAGCCCTGTAGCAGTGCAGCCGGGAAGCGCAGCGCCTTCTCTGCACACAGCAAGCGACGACGTTTTCACACTTGAGTGTCCGCAGCATAGATCTCTGCCGCCCTGTTACTGTGGAATTGAAGGCGGGAGAGCCCGGCCATGGCAGGAGCCCGGCTGCTTCCTGATTGGGTATTGAATCCGCCCCAGCTTTGAAGGCCCAAGACAGGCTTCCCTGCAACCCCCAGCAAGAAGATCAAAGCTGGGGGACACAAATGCGGCGTTGTCTGGGACGCAGCTAGCAAGGCGCCCACAGGAAGCCCCACAGCCTCCACTGCCTTTGGATCAGATACTGCTTCTTAGTGACGACCACACACCCTTGATGCCCCCTGGCCCTTCCCTTGAAGTCACACACAAAGAGAGGCAGCCTTCACCTGGGGCAAACAGGACTCCCTCTGCAGCTGCAGGGGCCACCGCCCACCCACCCTCCCGGGCATCACCAGCCGGCGCAGAACCGGTTTCCCTCTGCGTGGGATCGAATAGGAGCAGCGCGGTTCTGCTCAGAGGACTCTGAGGAGGGGCGCAGGGCGGCTTTGCGCACCACGAGGCTCAGGCTGGTCCGCGGCAACTATGGGAAACGTTCTGCACTGCTACCTGTTGCTCTGACGCCCAGTGAGAGAACAGAGCGGAAGGAGGGGTCTCCTCACTCCACGAGAAGGGACATTTCCTGGTGGAAGAGAGAGGCACGCTTGCTCTCCACGTCTGCTGCTGTGGGCAAGCGCAGCTTCCTTCCTCCTGTATATGCCGCCTCTGATTTCTGTCCTCGGCCCATTGTTTGGAATTCCAGGAGCGACAGAAGGAGGAAAATATTGAGTATTTTCCACAAAGTCAAGGGAGAGAACTGGGATATGAACACATCTTAGAAAGAAAGAAAGAAAGAAAGAAAGAAAGAAAGAAAGAAAGAAAGAAAGAAAGAAAGAAAGAAAGATTATTAGATTTTACTTAAAAAGTTACTTTGGCCTGCAAGCAGGTGCAGGGGCTGGGGCTTCAATCCCTGGGCCCGCTGTGCCGGCCCCGCCCCCGGCGCACGCTGAGACCGCAATGGAGCCTGGGCATGGCACGCCCCTGTAATCCCAGCTCTTGGGAGGCTGTAAACAGGCGGATCACTATGAGTCCAATCTAGTAGTGAGACCCTGAACACCCTGTAGACACTTCCCTAAAATACTAAACAAATAAATAAATTTACTTAGCAATACATTCTATCCAAATAGGGAATTCCATAAGATATGTGAAAGTGACATAAAAGCAATAATTAGCTACAGTAGGAATAAATACATATTTGCTAAATGTGAAGAAAAGAGAAATAATTTTAGATCTTAATAAGTAGGAATTAGTGAAAAAAGCAGCCCATTGCAGAAAGTGATTTACTCGAGTTTCAGTTTTGAAAACATCCCTTGAGTGCACAGGAGGGACCCTCAGCTTGCCTCGTCTGGGGAATCTCCAGCGCCCTGGCGGCTCTGGGCTGAAGGCCTGAGCTAAGCAGGACCAGCGCCGCTCGCCTCAGCCCTGACTGAGCTGTGGCTGAGCTGAGCGAGCTAACAGGAAGTCTGAACCGCGGTGGAAGTTTAGGGACAGCTCTGTGAGGGAGCAGGAGGAGGGGCAGGCGTCTGAGGTGAGAGGCGCTCGGCGAGGGCATCCAAGCAGAGGCTCTCCCTGGGCCCAGGCCAGAAGGCAGTGCGAGGACAGCCTGCGCCGAAGAAGCAGTAGGAGAAGAGAGGGAGCCAAGGACAGGTGACAAGCAGGTCTAGAGCCCGACAGCCCAACAGCCCGATGGCCTGCGAACAAGATAAAGTGTGGGCCTTCGTCCTCCGAAGGGCAGCAGAGTGCGGGAAAGGGTGGAGGCTGGCGCTGACACGGCCACGTTTTTAATGCATGAAGACAACCACACTGGTAATGGAGCACGTGGAAGAATCCGTGGCATGGAGGTCATGTAGCCTGGCTTCCTGGGCATCTCACGTAGTCTTCCGTTGAGTCCTACTGCAACGGACACACATTCTAATAGAAGAAAAAAAAAATAGCAGACAGTACTCAGACACCACAGTGAGTTTGAGAGCGGAGCGTGAACAGTGGGTGGGGCATTTCCATAATGAAGGGCACGTGGCACAAGGCATAGGACTCCTCAGAGCCCAGGGGCATTACATGACACATGCGGTGCATGGTCACTCGCACACTCCCCGAGCATGCTCGCAGATGGAAGGATGCCTCCGCCCTTCACACAGAGCAGTGGCTCAGTGATGTCCCCAGATGGAGCTCAGGAACTTAACGGATTTGAGACAGTCAGATTGTTACCAAATGAAGCCTGAGCTCTCTTGCTAGCACACTGCAGCTTCAGGG
>PVJA010056561.1:0-10775 GCA_004027025.1 Myocastor coypus
CTTACAAGGAAGAAAGACACAGATAACAACACAAAACTTTCTTTTTAATGAATTAAGAGAAGCTAGTTGTATAAATGAATCAAATTACCAAATGTATTAAAATACTGAATCAAAAATTTACTATTCATATTAGCACAATACAGTGCAATGAAAATCCTTTACATTTCTGATTTTTGCTTTCTTTTTATCTGTTCTTTGATCAGTATCATAACTGGTAAATCGCTTTTATGTATTCAGTGATTCTCAAGATCTTTTACACTTTTAAAACTTATTTAGGGCTTTGAGTAGATTTTGTTTAAATTCGAGGTTTAAATTGTGATAATTTAAAAACATTAATTCTTTAATCCATTTAAGCCCATTACACTTTGCCATATTTTACTTTCAATATATAACATTTTCTTTCTTTTTTTTTATTACTTTTATTCTTGTTTCAGAACCTTTGTTTATTCACTCATTTTTATGGCCAGCTCAGCCCGCCCTGAGGGCAGGGCTGGCGCAGCATGTGGTGCCGGGGATCGAACCGCAGTCCATGAAGCTGCCCAAGCTTTCGAAGCAGGCGCTTTAGACCGCTGAGCCATCCCGCCAGGCCAACATTTTATTTCTATCTTGATGAAAATAGCAATCTTTTCAAAACAAAAAATGAGTGGCACTGTTTCACATTTCAGATTTCTTCTCATAACAGGTTTTACAGGAGACAGAGTCCCTTATCCATTTTTATTTCTACCTGTTGCAAAGTTACTAGCATGTAGTAACTGGGAAATTCTACTGTACACCTATAGGTGAATTTTAAAAGGAAAATAACATCCTGTTATCATAAAAATAATTTTAATCCTATATATTTTCAAAAGACCTTGAGCATATCCAAAGGTCCTCAGCCTACACTTTAAAAACCACTGTTCTTCATAAGAACCCAGCTTGCACCTGATGCTCCTTCTGCCTAGGGATCATTTTTCTCTTTTGAACTTGAATTCCTACCTGTCTTTCAAGAGCTACCTAAAATGTTCATAGCTCTGAGCGGATGTCCTTGCTCCTCCATGCATGGAATTACTGGCCTATATGTTCAGGATTAATATTTCTACAAAGTACAACAGGAGCACCATGGGACACAGCCCCCGAGAGGGAGGAGGTTGTCAAGCACTGTAGCCAGACCACAGCACAGAAGAAGCACAAGCGTTATTCTGCTCTTCAGCAGAAAGACTCCCCAGTTGGTGAACCAGGCTGAATGTCATTATCCTCTACTACTACAGAGGAGAGGTCTTTTCTTTTCTTTTCTTTCCTTTTCTTTCTTTCTTTCTTTCTTCCTTTCTCTCTCTCTTTCTTTCTTTCTGTCCTGTTTTTCCTTCTAAGCACATAACTCCCAAGAACATTCTTAGCCTAATCAGACATTGAGGCTAAAGTGTAGCAAACAAAAGGCAACACCAGGAGGAGAATCATGGTGTTTTAATCACCCCTTGAGAGCTGATTCAACACAACTTTGTTTAACAATGGCGATCTTATCAGGACAACACATCTTTGTTCTTTCACACTGCTTATGCACTGTTTGGAGACCAATATTTATCATGCTAACTAACTTTAGACAGAATGGAAGCAATAAAAGAAAATAAATATACTCTAGTACAATAGAGCCATTTTAGACTTGGGGGGAAAAAAAGTGTAAAATAAAGCAAAACAAAAAAATATGTGAGACTTAAAACCAGGCCAACTAATCAGTCACCTTGTGGTCCTGCTTGTACACACACACCAACTACACCTACCACCTTTAGAAAATTAGAACAAGGTCTGACACCGAACTGGCTTGAGGAAAGGGTATTGCTCTTGTGCCATTTAACTTAAGTGCTAATTCTCTCCTCTATCATTACTGCAAAGCTGCACCCAATGGAAGATGTGATAAAATTCTGCTGTTTATTTCCTATGTCGTTCCCATACTTTGCCTGGGGGAACTGAGGAAACTTCTTCCATGGAAGGGCAGGTCCCTGACAGAGATAATTACTGCCGTAGTTACATAACATGAGATGATCCTAGATACCACTGAGGACCCCAGGGAGATTGCTCCCCCTCCTCTACCCCTCCCCCCCACCCATTACCTTCCTATAGCAATCATATAAGCTGAAAAATCACACAGAGAATTCGACAGTTAACCAAAAAATTTTTCCTTCTCTTTGCCATGTCACTTCATCCTTCAAACTGCAACTGTCATTTTCTTTTCAAGAAGCCTGGCCTGACTTCACCAGTTAAGCCAAATTCCAGTATCAAATTCCCAGCACCATATCACATTTGCTGGGCTGCTTTTTGTGTGTGCGTATAGCTTTTCTCGGGTATGTAAGTCACTCTACACCATTAACTGTATAAAGCAGCAGCCTTGTCTTTTCCCTTGTCACTATATTTCCCACATCAAGCACAATATGTTCTCAGTAAGAAGTTTGAATCAGGTCCAATTGGGAAACACCAAGGCCAAGTGGACCATCACCCGTGGTGCTCCGAGTAGACAAGAGTCAGCAAGAAATGCCCAGGGAAAGATTGCTCTTGGGAGCAATTAGAAGTGCACATAAATGAAAACAGGGGGGGAATCCAAAAAAATAATCTCTGGCCCAAGACAAAATAATGTTCTTTATTAGCTGACATGAAATTCCTTTTCAAAATAGTGAAATATGCTTGTATATAATAGAATTTGGATATAAAAGAGCAAAGGCTCTCAAAATTCTCATTGTTCCTAATAATACCAATAATATAGATTGAAAATGTAAGTGAGTCATATGTGGAAGACCAGTTCCTTAAAAATAATCTCTAAAAATTTGGACTATTAAGAAAGTCTGTTTTCAGACTGGCCGTGGGGCGCATGCCTGTAATCCCAGCACTTTGGGAGGCTGAAAGCAGGAGAATCACTGCAAGTTCAATCTGTGCAGTGAGACCCTGTAGGCCCTGTCCTAAATACAGGGAAAAAAAAGTCTATTTTAAAAATATATGTAGCTTTTAAAGATAAATCCTGACAAAATCTTGCTGCAATAAAGAACAGTAAATAATTTAAAACTTAGACCCAATTAACTAACACAGATTTTAGCAATCAGAGATGTTTGAAGATGATTATGGTCTTATAAACTGAAAACTATAAACAATGTATACAATTATACCATAATAGAACTGAGAAGATAGCTTGGTAGTCTAGTGCCTTCCTGGCAAATGCAAGGGCCGGGATTCAATCCCTGGTACCACAAGTTGTGCTGGCCCCTGGTACCAGGCATGATGGTGCACATCTGTAATCCTAGTGCTGGGGAGGCTGAGACAGGAAAATCACTGTAAGTCCAAGCTGCATAGCAAGACACTATATCAATAAATAATAATAATAATAATTGTACCATAGTACTTGAATTCAAATCCAGGTATAAAAATTATACAAGGAACCATATTATATTTAGGAAGCAGGCTTTAAAATTGCCAACTTAATGTTTTGAGTGAGTTTCTCTCTCTCTGTCTCTCTCTTTTTTTTTTGTGAGACAGGGTTTACTATGTAGTACAGACTGATGCTAAACTTGTTTATATAGCCAGGAAACTCATGTCAGTCCTCCTGCCACAGCCTCCTGAATGCTAGGATTAATAGTGAGTACCACCATGCCTGGATTAAGTGAGTTTTTTAAACCTGTAACTACTTCATTTTCTTTAATATGAACTATAAAAAATTATACTACCTAAAAGTTATAAAAATTCATTGGGACATATGGATCTGATCAAAGTACATTTTTTATTTACATGTATGAAAATACCACAGAGAAATCCATTATATTGTTCAATTGATATTACAATTTTTAAAAAAGCTCAAATGAGGGCAGGCCAAATAGCTCAGTAGATGAAAGTGCCTGCAAGCAGGCACAGGGGCCAGGGCTTCAATCCCTGGGCCTGCCATGATAGCCTTGCCCCTGGGGCATGTTGAGACTGCAATGGAGATTGGTGTGGTGGCCTGTGCCTATAATTCCAGCTCTTGGGAGGCTGTAAACAGGCAGATCACTAGGAGTCTGATCTAGTAGTGAGATCCTGAACACCCTGTAGACCCGTCCCTAAAATACAAAATAAATAAATAAATATTAAAAAATAAAAAGCTTAGCCAGGTGTGGTGGTGCATGCCTGTAATCCCAGAACTTGGGAGGCTGAGGCAGGAGGATCGGTGCAAGTTCAAGACCAGCCTGAGCTACAAAAGTGAACTCAAGGCCAGCCTGAACTGCATAGCAAGACCCTGTCTCAAAAAGACAAAGAAAATAAAATAAAAAATAAAAAGCTCAAATGATTCAATGTATGTAAAGTCTGGCTGTGCTTGCCGTACCAGAGTTCAGTAAATGGTAATTGTCAAATAAATCTCCCTTACACTTAAAAACATTTCTTAAAACTTGTTTCTGGATCAAATTTGCCACCCAATTCCATTTAATTTTTTCCCACACATAAGAACAATATTTAAGCTGGGCATGGTGGCTCACACCTGTAATCCTAGCACTTGGGAGGCTGAGGCTGGAGGATCCATGTGAGTTTGAGACCAGCCTGGGCTATAAAAGTGAGCTCAAGGCCAACCTGAACTGCATAATGAGACCTGTCTCAAAAAGACAAACAAACAAACAAACAAACAAACAAAGAATATTAAAAGAACAATGTTTAAATATACATTTATTTTTCTTGGTCAAAGATAGTGAAAATCTGCTCCGTAGGCAGAGAGAAGAGAAAATTCTCTCTCTCTCTCTCTCTCTCTCTCTCTCTCTCTCTCTCTCTCTCTCTCTGCTCCCCCAAGGATCTTTTCACATAGGAGTTATTTCTGCTTCCTCTCTTCCCCGTTTATACACACCCAGGCTCCATACTTAAGATCACACTAACTGCTTTTCTCTCTGTAATGGAGAGTTGAGCTTACTCATTATTAAACAAGAGTAGACTGCTTTTAGTCATTATTTTAAGTAAATACTAAATCACATTTAAAAACTAAGAATCCATAAATATTATGTATATTTACTTTAATTATATATTACATTATATATAGTATATATTTACTTTAAATATATATATATTATGTATATTTACTTAATATTTATAAAGTTCTCAGTACAACACTCTTGCACATATTTTCCACTCTCAGTATATGTGCATCAACTTCTCTTTAATTACATAAATGAGCACGTCTTAGGAGTCTGAGGAAAATAAGCACAGAACACATAAACTTAAACACGAGAGAAATATATACCCCTGATCTTACAGAATCAGGTCCTAGGAAAGGAAACATTTAGAAGAATAAAATGCCTGGGACAGGTCCTAATAAGCAAGAGGGACTTCAGGAAAGCAGAAACAGGCACTTAAGATAAATGCTGCCTTTTTTGTAATTTTGAGTGTTGCATCAACAGTAAAGGTGTTTAAGAAGCAAAAGGGGAAAGCAGACTGACAGCTGTTGCTGTGCGCTTATCGTTGGAGCTATTGGGTAAAAAGATAAAATACCCACTTCTTGGAGATTTATTTTACCTTATATCAAAGTAATTTGAATTAAAAATTTGAGGGTGGGCTGGCAAAATGGCTCAGTGATCTAAAGCGTTTGCTTAGGAAACCACAGGCACCCTGGTTCGATCCTCAGCACCACATGCTGGGCCAGCCCCACCCCCAAGGCAGGCTGAGCCGGCCATATAAATACATAAATATAAAACACCTGCCTAGGCAAGCTTAGGCAGACACAGGGGACTGAGGTTCAATCCCAGCACTATCTGCCACACCAGCCCCGCCCCTTAGGGCAGCCTGAGCTGCCCCCACACACACACACAAAAAGAAAAAAAAAATGAGGGTTCATTAATTAAAGACACTAAAATTTAAAAAAAGGGCCGGCCTAATAGCTCAGCGGAGAAGCAGGCACAAGGGCCAGGGGTTTGATCCCCAGGCTTGCTCGCGCCCCCTTCTCCCCCCCAGGCATGCTGAGATTTCAATGGAGACTAGGCGTGCTGGCCCGCAGCTTAAATCCCAGCTCTTGGGAGGCTGTAAACAGACGGATCACTACAAGTCCGATCTAGTAGTGAGACCGTGAACACTCTGTAGACGCTTCCCTAAAATACAATCAATCACACAGTAAGTAAAAATTAAGAAAAAGCAGGGCTGTGATAATTCAGCGGACTTAGCGCCTGCTTTGGCAAGAGCAGGGATCAGAACCCTGGTACCCCAAGCCGCGCCAGCCCCAGCCCCAGGTGCACTAAGCCAGTCGCAAAATCCAGGCTTGGTAGCAGACGCCTGTAATGCCAGCGCTGAGGAGGCTGAAAACCGGTGGATCACTATGAGTCCAAACTGCATAGTGAGACCCTATACCAAATACATAAATGGAAGAAAAAAAAAAAAAGAAAAAAAAAAAAAACAGGTATGACATTTTTTCCTTTCAGTTCTCTTTTCTGTTTGTTTTTTCATACATGTTTGAAATATACTCACTTTACAATCATCTTCAGGAGAGGGATCTTGTATGTAATATAAATTAGTTCTTTCAGTTTTTTATTCCTTTTTCCTTTCCCCTCCCTCCCTTCTCCTCTAAACCCCCTTTCACCATTTTTGTTCTTGTTGCTATCATTAAACTGATCTCATGTTTGTGACATAATGTATACGTGCACTGAGGTTATTAGGTTCCTGTACATAACATGCCTTTACTTATTTTCCCACTCTCTCCTGCTCTCCTCTCATCCGTGTTCTCTCTGATCCCTTACCTTGTGCAAGAGATTTATCTCCTTGTCTCCTTCTATCTGTACCTTATTATATGCGTTGTTTTTCATCTTATTCAAATGAGAGGTACTATTTGGTACTTAAATTTGTGTTTCTGATTCTACAAACATTGCATTTTCCATTTTCCTATGAATGTCTCAAATTTACTCTTCTTGGTAGCTGAGTAGTATTCCTTTATGTATACATCACTGCATTTTCTTTATCCAGTTAGCTGTCAATAGGTACGTAGGCTGCTTCCAGGATTCAGTTTCTATGAATTGTGCTGTTGTAAACATTAGCATTCATGTGACACTAGTCTGATGTCTTTAGTTCTTTGAGGAAGATATCTAGAAGGAAGATGGCTGAATCATATAGAGTTCCTAATAATGCCCTTTGAAGGATTTCCATAATAACTGTGTTACTGTACTTCTCTACCAATAACACAGGCAGGCTCCTTTACACCTCAGCCATGTGAGCCTTTGTTACTTTTTTATTTCCTAATGATTGCTATTCTTTCTCTTGCAACATAGAATCTTAGCATTGTTTCAGTTTATATTCCTCTAAAGACAAGGAATGTCAAACTTATTTTTATCAGCAGTTTCAAAATAGATGACTTTGAAAGATACGTTTATAACAAATACATATCAGAACAGGATCTCCTAAAACTGAATTTGAAGACTGACTACAGTACCATTCTGTGAATTAAAATATACATATACACTAAACCATGGAGCCAAAATACTAAGTTAATGTGATTAGTAAAATCAAGGTCACTATCATGTTGTTTCTTTTAAACTTACAAAAGGACTCATGAAGTCTAGTTTATCTGTGTCTGTATGTTGCAACATTTTGAAGCAAGAATAATTACATAGATCTTTTAAAACATGTAGAAGCAAGTAGTATAATTTTACAGATCGTGATATTCCAGGGAAGCCAAGTACTATAAAAATTAAAAACAAAGACTAGATCATTGGCAAGTGTGCCTTGTAGGGCACTAGCCAATGCACTTTTCAATTAGGAATCTGATCAACAGACATAAGAAAAACAAGAGAATATTCCTTAGCAAAATCTCTAACTTCATAGTTTGACTCCTGAGAGAAACATATGGTTCAGTACTTACAGACTTAACAGTAGTGGGAGGCCTGTGAAAATTTGCAGCCTCAACCTACAGCACATTTTTAGGACTTTTCTCAGAACTCAGTTAAGACTTCCTTTCTTTCTAATGCAGTATATAGGATCTGGTTCTATTTTATTAATTTGTATCAATATTTCCTGTAATTCATATGAATTAATTCTAAAAGCTATCTACAAACATTTGTATTCCACCAAGAGAAACAAATGATGGGACCAAGGAGATAGCTCAGTGGAATAAGTGTTTGCTTGACAAGCTCAAGGTCCTGAGTTCGATCCCTGGTATCATCAAAAAATAAATAAATAAAAGAGAGAGAGAGAGAGAGAAACAAATGATCATGTATCAGCTGTACAAGTGATTAAAAAGGAAAAAGAAATCTTGCCTTGTTACTTTCTATCAAATTCTACAAATGATTCTCAAAAACCATGATCAAGTGTGTGACTATTCTGTCTTCCTTGACTGCTTTTGTATTTCAAGCCCATTTCTCTCTTTAATGGTACAATTACCTTCTGATCCTAGAATTGCCAGACTTCGGTATTACACTCATTAGTCTATAGTGCCTGTGTATAATTCTGGCTGTTCAGACACTAAACACAGATCCCTCATATAACAATAAATAGACAAACACAAAGACAAAAAAAAAATGAAACAAAAGAACAAAACAAAAGACCAAAGCAGCAAGGAGAGAGCATGTGCTAGAAAGGATATTTATTAAATACAACAGAATGATCATAGTGCTTTCTGTATTTCTGGGGAACAGCCCTTAGACATATTAAATGGTATATGACATTGAGTACATAGTGTTTTGTATAACTCAAAATGTGAATGCACTGGTAAAATATTAAAATTTTTCACTGACTTTGATATGAAATAACCAATAAAGATAGGAGACTCATTACTACAATAAGGACAGCAATAATAGTGCAGATTACCAAGATTTTAAATTCCTAAAATCTTACTGTGTATATAAGAAAAAATCTTTGAGATTAGTTCTCCACTATCTTTGTTGTTGTTGTTGTTGTTTTAAGACAGGATTTCACTATGTAGTTCAGGCTGGTCTTGAACTCACCTTGTAGCAAGGCTGGCCTCAAATTCACAATGATTCTTCTGTCTCAGCCTCCTCAGTTCTGGGATTACAGGGGAGTGCTACCATGTCCAGCAGTTTTCCCATGTTCTAAAAAATTAAGTAACACTAATAATGAATGATGAAGCTAAAAGTAACTTTCTTTTTTTTTTTTTTTTTTAAGAATTTTTATTTTATTTATTATTTTTTTCTTGTTTCAGAACCTTTGTTTATTCACTCATCTTTTATGGCTGGCTCAGCCCGCCCCGAGGGCAGGGCTGGCGCAGCATGTGGTGCCGGGGATCGAACCGTGGTCCCTGAAGCTGCCCAAGCTTCCCCAAGCAGGCACTTTTAGACCATTGAGCCATCCCGCTGGGCCCAACTTTCTTAATTCTTAATTAAAATCTCTTATTTTATTTCTATAAAACATTTATAAAATTATTACTGTATGTAAATATTAAGTTATATATGGACAAAATATAGTGAAAATATTATGGTGGTATGTCATACAATAAGTTAATAAAATATGTCGTTTTCTAGATATTGCTACTTTAATGGTATTTATCAGCTTTTTTTTTTTTTTTTTTTTTTTTTTTTTTTTTTTTTTTTTTTTTTTTTTTTTTTTTTTTTTTTTTTTTTTTTGCCTTTTTAAGACAGGGTCTCACTGCACAGTTCAGGCTGGCCTTGAGCTCACTTTTGTAGCCCAGGCTGGTCTCAAACTTGCACCAATCCTCCTGCCTTAGCCTCCCAAGTGCTGGGATTATGGATGTGCGCCACCACGCCCGGCTTATTTATCAGCTTTTAAAAGCTTAAATTTGTTTATAATTTTGTTCTCTATTTTCATACCTAGCTTTTGTTTCTAATTAAGATTTCTTTATTAACAAAGGCCCCCAAATTATACAAGTTTCAGGCCACACAAAGCCTGAATCTGCTGCTGTCCCATGCCTGGCTCAGAATCTGGCACTATAGGCGTTTATTGGAAGATTCACTCTGTGCTTGTCCACTCAAGGGTAATGACTTAACACTCACCCTAGAGAAGCAGAGCCTTGGGCTGAGGGCTCTTCTGTGCATCCAGCTTCCAGGCTTGGTCGCTTTGGAAGTCCTGTTGGCACCAACCAACCAGCAGAGATCCTGGACACATTTAGTGAAAGATGCCAGAGGGAGAGAAAATAAGGGTGGAAACTATTGTTTTACAGTCAAGAAATAATAGTTTTACTTATGCTTTTGCTCTTCAAGTATGCTGAAATTAATAAAAACAAACTCTCCCTGCCTCCAAAGAGTATGCAAATTAATTTTCAAGTTTTGGGAAATTTATTCTTTTGAGTTCTGTTTCTCATTTGAAGAAAATAGTTACTTTTCTTATCCTTTAAACTGCATAATCCAAAACATATGTGAGTGGGATTACATCAAGTCCCAAGACATCAATGCTTGGAAGTGACTAAAGTGTCCTGTAAAGCGTTCCAAGTTAAAATACTTTAACTTGAATTAGCATGCATATTGTGACCTAATACTGTTATGTTTTTCATGTTTCCACTTGTCAGTCTTTCCAGTCAAGGGTAATGTTTAGCCTCAAAATTTCTACCTTGCTTCAATTCTATCAACTACCAAAAATCTAGAAAGTTCTCTGAACTAAAGACAAATTCTAGATACATAGCTGGGTTAACTACTTCATGATGAAGCTACGCACCTGGAATGAGACCCACCCACTGGAGCATAGGAGGTGATACAGAGCTGCTAGGCAGATAGGCCCACGTTAGGAGACCTGAAGGACACAGAGGACCCAAAATAGTATGCCTTGTTCTAGTTAAGAAACAAGATGTCAGCTCTTCCTGTAAGTGGCCTGTGGTGTCCTGTGAAAAACAATGGTGGAGTTGGTAGGTGTGCCCAGCC
>PVJA010056562.1:0-10701 GCA_004027025.1 Myocastor coypus
AAAAAAAAAAAAAAGCCATTTTGCACCAGTTCAACCCCGGGTTATCTGGGCAGTTGCCTAACCCATGTCAACCCCTGTGGACTCGTTAGTGCCCTTTCTACATTTTTCACTTGCCGAGAGCTTGCAGTGCCTTGGAGGCTGCCCCAGGCCCTCTGCCCAGGGCTACCTGTGGCCCTCTGGGTGTGGCAGATTGCCACCTGGTGGATTCAGATGGACTGAATCAGAGTGGTTCTGGGTACGCAGGATCCACCTGAGGATTGGTGCTGACAGCATGAAAAGAAAACTGGAAAAGAAAATATGTTGTTAGGGGGCTGTTGGTTCCCCTGTCATGCTGACTTTCCTGATATGAACTCGGCCGTTCTCATCTTCAGGGAAGCTCAGACCTGTTGTCGCTGAGAATGGTTGCGGCTCACTTTCAGGGAGCTGTGGTCCTTGCTTTGAGCATTGCTTCCTGGCTTCCTCGCTTCCTGGCTCCATCACTTCCTGGTGCACTGCTCAATCTGGAGGAGCCCTCGAGAGAGCTGGCTTTCTTGATGTGGATTCAGCTGTCCTTGTCATCAGAGGAACTTGGGTGGTGCTTATTTTATTTATTTATTTATTTATTTATTTATTGCCTTTTTGAGACAGCGTCTCACTATGCAGTTCAGGCTGGCCTTGAGCTCACTTTTGCAGCCCAGGCTGGTCTGAAACTTGCACTGATCCTCCTGCCTCAGCCTCCTGAGTGCTGGGATTACAGGCGTGCACCACCACGCCCGGCCCTGGGTGGTGCTTTTTATTTTTTATTTATTTATTTATTTATTTATTTTTCTGGGTGGTGCTTTTTAGAGGAGCTCTGTCCTTACTTTGAGTGTTGCTTCCTGGCTCCAGGGCGGATCCCTCAGCCTGCTGGCACAGTTCCTTTGTCCTGCTGGCACAGACCTTTTAGCTCCCACCGCTGACCTTTGGGCCTTCCCGGTGCAAATCCATGAAACAGGCCTGTGTGAGACATCATCCTGTGCGCTAGGCTTTCAGCCGGATTCATACAGGCCATCGCTGTGGGATCCAGGCGCTCAGCTGGATTCTTTGGGTCTCTAGTGTGTGGATAGATCTCTTGAACGCTTTTGAACGTGACTCTTTGGGTGTCTGTTATAGAATAACCCTATATATTGCGTGTCCTGTGTTGTTTTCCTTGCAAGCCCTGGCGACAACATGGGGCTTCCACCCATCCATTCTGCGCCCTCCTTTTGGTGGCAAATAGCTTTCTATAGTTTCCTGAGAAAGGTGCACTGGAAATAAACTTTTGGAGACCACTGATGTCCAAAATGCTTTTAGTCTCTGTCCCACTTGATGTCTAGTTCTGCTGGGTGTAGAATCCTGGGCTGAAAAGTCCTCTTGTTCAGGCACTTGTAGACCTTTCTCTGTCATCTTCTTGCTTCTGCTATGGCTATGGAGAAGTCTAAAGCCATTCTCATTTGTCATTTATGCCTGTGTCCCAGTTTTATCTTTCTGGAAGCTCATAGATTTTCTCTCCATTTCTGGTGTTCTCAAATTTAAATATGATTTATCTTGGTGCAGGGACTATTTTCATGTACTGGGACTTTTCAACATGAATACTCATTAATTTTTTTTTTCTCTGTATTTTTAGGGCAGGGTTGGCAGGGTCTACGTTGATTGGATTCATAGTGATTCTCTTATTCACAGCCTCCCAAGTACTGGGATTACAGGCGTGTGCCACCATGCCCAGTCTCAACCACAGCTTCAGTGCGCCCCCAGGGTGGGGCTGGCACGGCATGCTGGGATTGAACCCAAGGTTGCTGCACTCTGCCTAAGCAGGTGATTTATTATTTTTTTAAATTTTTATTTATTTATATTTTTGCGACAAGTCTCCCAATGCAGTTTGTTTGTTTGTTTATTGTTTCAGAACTTTTGTTTGTTTGTTTATTTTGATGGCTGGCTCAGCCTGCCCTGAGGGCAGGACTGGCGCAGCATGTGGTGCCGGGGATTGAACCGTGGTCCCTGCAGCTGCCTGCAGGCGCTTTAGACCACTGAGCCATCCTGCCACCCTAAGCAGGTGATTTAGTCTGCTGAGCTATCAGGCTGGTCCTCATTAATTTTTTTTTTCTCATTAAATTTTAAAGGTCTTTAAAATTGAATTTGATTATAGGTTTAACTTTAGTTTTTATAGCCGGCTCAGTCTGCCCTGGGGGTGGGGCTGGCACAGCATGTGGTGCCAGGGACCAAACCATGGACCCTGCAGTTGCCTAAGCTTGCCTAAGTAGGTACATTAAACTGCAGAGCCATCTTGCCACCCCAGGTTTAACTTTATTATTATTTATTTATTTATTTATTTTTCTGGTACCAGGGATTGAACTCAGGACCTTGTGCTTGCCAGGCAAGTGCTTATTCTACGGAACTATCTCCCTGGCCCTTTTTATTTATTTATTTATTTATTTTTCTGGTACCAGTTAACTTTATTATTAATTTTTTTTTAATTTTATTTTTTTGGGGGTACTGGCAATCAAACTCAGGAACTTGCCCTTGCCAGGCAGGCAGGTGCTGTGCTACTGAGCTAGAGCTCCAGCCTATTGTTGTTGTTATTATTATTATTATTATTATTATTATTATTATTACAGAACCAGGGATTGAACTCAGGTCCTTGTGCTTGATAGGCAAGCACTTATTTTACTGAGCTGTCTCCCTAGCCCCTCTGGCCCCTTATTAATTGATTAAAAAATGGAGTGTCATTTCACTAAAACCAGATAATTATCTCATTAGATGCAGGAAATTTTTAAAAAACACTTGAAAGAGGGGCCCGGCAGGATGACTCAGTGGTCTAAAGCGCCTGCTTAGGAAAGCTTGGGCAGCTGCAGGGACCGAGGTTCGATCCCCAGCAACACATGCTGTACCTGAGGGCAGGCTGAGCCGGCCATAAAAATAAAAATAAACAAACAAACAAAAGTTCTGAAACAAGAAAAATAAAATAAAATAAAGACACTTGAAAGAATTTCTCGCTAATCTGGCATGGTGGTGCACATCTGTAATCCAGGATCTGGGGAGGCTCAGGCAGAAGGATCACTGCAAGTTCAAGGCCAACCTGGACTAGATAGCAAGACCCTATCTTAAAAAAAAAAATAAATAAAAAATTGAAGAGGAAGAAGACCAGCACTAACTGACAAGAAAAATGTTTAGCAATGTAGGAGCAGAAAGGAAGTTTTTTTAATCCCATAAAGAGAATCTATAAAGAAACCTACAGGGCTGATGAGATAGTTCAGTGTAAAGCACCTGCTTAGGCAAGCGCAGAGACTGGGGTTCAATCCCCAGTACTGCATGCTGTACCGGTCCCATACCCAGGCATGCTGAGCCAGTGACCCGGTCTGGGCTTGGTGGTGCACACCTACAATCCCAGTGCTGGTGAGGCTGAAAACTGGAGGACAATTACTACTCTGAGCTGTGCAGTGAGACCCTGTACCAAATACAGAAAGGAAGGAAAGGAAAGGAAGGAAGGAAGGAAGGAAGGAAAAACAGACCTACGCCAGACATCATGGGCATCAGCAAAGACTTGAATGCTTTCTTCCTCAGATCAGGAAGCTGTCTGGAGCTGTAGCCATAGTAGTTTAGGCAGGACAGAAGACACAAGTTGGAAAGGACCTAAAACTGTCTTTATTTATATCAGAACCCTTGTTTGTTTATTCACTCATTTTCATGGCCAGCTCAGCCCGCCCGGAGGGCAGGGCCGGCGCAGCATGTGGTGCCGGGGATCGAACCGCGGTCCCTGAAGCCGCCCACGCTTTAGACCACTGAGCCATCCCGCCGGGCCCTGTCTTTATTTATAGACCTGAACCTCTACCTAGAAAACTGGGTGTCATTCCCTCCCACAGGTAGTAGAACTAACAAATGAGCTCAGTAATGTTAGATACAAGGTCAATGTAAAAAATTAAACTTAGGGGCTGGAGGCGTCGGTCAGTGGTAGAGGGCTTCCCTAGCATTCCCTGGGTTTAATCTCCAGCACTGTCAAAACAACAAACAAAGCTCAAATTCAGTTAAAGATACTAAGGGCCAGTCAAATAGCTCAGCAGATTAAAGCACCTGCAAGCAGGAGCAGGGACTGGGGTTCCATCTGATCTTGTAGTGAGACCCTGAACACTCTGTAGACCCTCCCCTAAAATACCAAAGACAGAAAAGATTTTCAAATGGACCTAGGCATTTGGAAGAATTCCAATAAAAATCCCAGCATGTGCACAGCTCTATAATCTCAGCACTAAGGAGACTGAAACAGGAGGGTTTCTGTGAGTTTGAGGCCAGCCTGGGCTACAAAGTGAGTTCAAGGGCAGCCAACATTGCATAGCAAGATCCTATCTCTTGCTGTGCAATCCCAGCATTTTTTTTTTTTTTTAAGAGGAAAAAGGGAAAGAAAGTGAGAAGCTGATTGTAAATTTTCAATGAAAATTCAAAGGATAATCAAAATAAGTTTGAAAATAAAGAAGAAAATTCGAGGATTTAAACTGCTTGGTGGGGCCTGGGGAGATAGCTCTGTGGCACAAGTGCAAGGTTGTGAGTTCAAACCCTGGTCCTGCAAAAAAAAAAAAAAAAAAAAAAAAAAAAGAATTTCACCAGCTTTGGGGCCAGGGAGATAGCTCTGTAGCACAAGTGCCTGCCTGGCAAGTGCAAGGTCATGAGTTTGAACTCTGGTCCTGCCAAATAAATAAATAAATAAACTGCTTGGTGGCTTCATCTGACCCTCGCCATTTGGTTTTGGAAAGCGAGGCTCACCCGCTAGTTGCCCACCCAGTGTTCGTTTCCTTGCTAAGAGGATCCCCTCTCAGGGTATGAGGCAATGTAGTTGACTGCATACTTGTTTTCTAAGACTGTGGCATCCAGGAGGCACTGTGACACTCACAGGACAACTAAACCATCTGCAGAAGTTGGCTTGGGACTTCTGGATAAGCTTTGCTTTACTGACCAAAGTCTACATAGAAAGGCAGGATGGAGGACTGGCAGGATGGCTCAGTGGTCTAAAGCGCCTGCTTAGGAAAGCTTAGGCAACTTCAGGGACTGCGGTTCAATCCCCGGCACCACATGCTGTGCCAGCCCTGCCCTCAGGGCAGGCTGAGCCGGCCATAAAAATAAATAAATAAACAAACAAACAAAAGTTCTGAAGCAAGAAAAAAAAAAATTCTTTTTTTTTTTTTTTTAATTTTTGAGACAGGGTCTCACTGTGCAGTTCAGGCTGGCCTTGAGCTCACTTTTGTAGCCCAGGCTGGTCTTGAACTCACAATGATCTTCCTGCCTCAGCCTCCCAAGTGCTGGGATTACAGGCGTGAGCCACCACGCCTGGCTCAGAGCCACCACGCCCGGCTCAGAGCCACCACGCCCGGCTCAAAAATTCTTTAAAAAATAAATAAATAAAAATAAAAATTATTCACTTCCACTACAAGACCTTCCACACTGCACTGAGTACAGCACACATATAAAAGACACGCAGTTTGCCCACCTAAAGGTTGGTTTATAGGATATAAAATGGGGGCTTATACCTTTCTTCCCCCCAAATGGACAGGATCCTGTACAATTGTCCTTTTGGTATGTACCAGCCATGACTTTAAACTCACAGTACACCATAGAAACACATCTCTTGTCTGAGCCATCAAAACTCCATTTCAGCGAAATAAAAAGAGCTGCTCATGTCCCAGTCTTCACTGGGGTGAGCATCCTCTCAGTTCTTCGAGTGTGACTTGGGGCAGGAGGACTAGGTTACAGCTATTTATACTATAAATCTCTCTTGATTTACACCAAGAAATAGATGAGATAACACCTGCCACGGATTCACTTCAAAACCAAATTAATAGTCTTGCTACTGGGGCCTGGCAGGATGGCTCAGTGGTCTAAAGCACCTGCTTAGGAAAGCTTGTGGCTGCAGGGACTGCAGTTCGATCCCCGGTACCACATGCTGTGCCAGCCCTGCCCTCAGGGCAGGCTGAGCCGGCCATAAAAACAAGTAAACAAACAAACAAAAGTTCTGAAACAAGAAGAAAGAAAGAAAGGCAGGACGTAGGTAGGCAGCGTTGCCTTTTCTTGCCGTTGCCTTTTCTTGCCTTTGTGGGGGCCCGCAGATGGGCACACTTGTTTAGGCGTCTGCTGAGGCAAATGCAGCCAGGCGCCTGGGGACCTGGGTTTTATCCCCAGCTCTAAAAGCCTCACCCACTGAGCCCAGAAGGCATTGTCAGGCAGACTGGAAAAAAAAAAAAAAAAAAAAAAAGGCCTTCTTTCCTTGGTGTGGGTGATGCAGTGAACGTAAATGTGATGTCTGCAGTGGGAGCAGCAGCAGTCATTTTGTGACCAGGTGGGAACAAATACAGGGTGGAGTCACAGATGCTAGCTCCCAGCAGCCACCAGAAATACCAAGCAATGCCTCCTTTCCAAAAAGACAATAGATATTATTAAATGAGAAAAACAAGTTCTTAACCGAAGGCACAGGCAAGGTAAGCTGCAGTTTGTGTTATGCAGAAACATTTTAACTGCCCAGAAGGTTTTAAGGTTTTATTTCTTTTCTTTTCTTTTTTTTTTTGTGGGACCAGGGTTCGAACTCACGACCTTGCACTTGCCCAGCAGGCACTTGTGCCTTGGAGCTATCTCCCCAGCCCCTCAAGAAGGTATAAAGTATCTTGTTCGAAGTAATTTCCGCTTAGAATTTGAAAACCTGTTTCTGCCATCTGCCATCCATTCTTGCTGTTACACTGGTTTCTTTTTTTTGTGATTTTTTCTTTTTTTAATAGGGAACTTTTCATTTAATGTTCTTCTTATCCTTGATGTTTGGTTACTTTTTTTTTTTTTTTTGTTGGACTGGGGTTTGAACTCAAGACCTTGCATTTGCCAGGAAGGCACTTGTGCCACGGAGCTCTCTCCCTATCCCTGATGTTTGGTTATTTCTTAGAGTGTACAGGGGTCAAGCTTTTATTTTTTATTTTTATTATTTATTTATTTATTTATTTTTGTGGGACCGGGGTTCAAACTCACGACCTTGCACTTGCTCAGCAGGCACCTGTGCCTCGGAGCCATCTCTCCAGCTCCCAAAGGGTCAAGCTTTTAAAAACCCATCTTGCCCAGCTTGGATGGGCCCTCTCCACTTGAGTAACCATTCAGCTCTGAGTGTTGTTTCTAGTAACTAATTTTTACCTGTTCCCTTGGCCTCCTACTTTCTCCTGTAACCTCATTTAGTTATTTATTCATTTTTAATGTATTTGGCACAGAGTTTTGCTACAAAGCTCGACCTTGCAGTGATCTCCCTGTTTTCAGCCTCCCCAGCTCTGGGATTATAGGCATGTGCCACCATGTCCAGTCTGGGGGGCCAGCTCAGTGTGCCCTGGAGGCAGGGCTGGCATGACACATAGTGCCAGGGATGGATCCCGGTCCCTGTGCTTGCCTAAGCAGGCACTTGGTCCACTGAGGTGTCTCACTGGCCTTATAATTTCAGACAGCAGCTATTACACCATGAGAACCCAGGGGATTTGCACTGAGCTACATCCCCAGCTCTACTTTTTTGTTTTTGTAATTCTTTTTTTCTGAATCAAGGTCTCACTAAGTCAGTAAATTAGCCAGGCTGGGCTTAAACTTGTGATCCTCCCGCCTCAGCCTCCCAGAGTGCTGAGACTGCAGGCATGTACTACCCTGCCAAGTTTAAATCTTTTGGCTTTTCTTTCATACTCTCTATCTTTTTGTTCTAACTTTTAGAGAACAGTAACCCTTCTACTGATTTTTAAAATTGTGAAAATATTTTAGTGGGTTTTTTTGGGGGGGAGCTGATACTAGGAACCAAACTCATGACCTTGCCTTTGCCAGGCAGGCGGTGTGCCCCTGAGCTACATCCCCAGCCCCTGGAAATTTATACGTTCTGGGCAGTTAAAATGTTTCTGCATAACACAAACTGCAGCTTACAGTGCCTGTTCCTTTGGTAAGAACCTGTTTTTCTCCTTTAATAATATCTATTGTCTTTTTGGAATATTATGGCCGGCTCAGCCTGCCCTGAGGGCAGGGCTGGTGCAGCATGTGGAGCTGGGGATTGAACCGCGGTCCCTGAAGCAGCCCAAGCTTTCCTAAGCAGGTGCTTTAGACCACTGAGCCATCCTGCCGGGCCCCTGGAAATATTTTAATGTCAAAACCTTTTTCATTTTTTGACTGGTCTCAGAGTACCTTGCTCATGCTTTGTGGTGTGGCATTTCCTAAAATAACTCTGGACAGATTTTATCCAATACATCCTGAATTATTTTATTTTCTTTTGCCAGGCAGGTGCTTATGCCGCTGAGCTATTGAGTCTCTGGCTCTCTTATTTTCTTTTGAATCAGTTTGTTTCTCTGCTAATCTCTTTCACTTGCAGTTTTTCCCAAACTATTTTTTAGAATAATAGCAGAAATCCTTAAACACAGCCCCCAAAACTCTGTAGGGTCACATTCCTAGCTACTGTCTCAGAGCAATTTCTCATAATTTTTAATGTTTTTTAGGAATTACTGGTGATGAGCGATAGGGCACTCCACCACTGAACTACATTACCAGCCCTTTTTATTTTTGATTTTGAGGTAGGATCCTGCTAAGTTTTTCAGGTTGGTCTTGAATTTGTGATCTCTTGCTTCAACCTCCTGTGTAGACATTTAATTTTTGCACTGCAATGCGCAGCACAGCTGTGGAAGTGTACAATGTTATTCGCACCTCAAGAAAAAAATAATAATTCTAAGGCCCAGGCAATCAATCCCCAAATGAAGAAAGAGCGCCTGGCTAGGACAGATCCCAGGTGCCTCTGCTTCTGAGGAAGCCACCCTGCCGATCTCATCTCTGCCTTTGCTTCCTGTTTGTCCTTCCCACCGGGCAGGGGGTGCTCTTCTCTCCTTCGCCCAACCTTATTATTATTATTTTTTTTTTCCAACCTTATTTTGAAAGAGTCCTCAGTTTGGCGTGGCTCCCTGTCTGTTCCTTCAGTTTCAGCTCTGTACTGTAACCCTGTCTGTGTATGAATGTTCTAGAATATCCTTTGCTCTTTGAGTCTGCTGCCTTTGGGCCCATTTCCAGTTTCAGGTTTTACAGTGTTGCTGTGAATATTTTAAATTGTGCTTTCCATTGTACACTTGTAAGATACGACTTTTTCAGGGCCAGGGATTGAACTCAGGTCCTTGTGTTTGCCAGGCAAGTGCTTATTCTACTGCGCTATCTCCCCATCCCCTCTTTTTTTTTTTTTTTTAAATTTTATTTATTTATTTTTTTCTTGTTTCAGAACCTTTGTTTATTCACTCATTTTTATGGCCGGCTCAGCCCGCCCCGAGGGCAGGGCTGGCACAGCACGTGGTGCCGAACTGTGGTCCCTGCAGCTGTCCAAGCTTTCCCAAGCAGGCACTTTAGACCACTGAACCATCCCACCGGGCCCCTCCCCATCCCCTCTTGAGTGTCTTTAGTTACACTGTTATGGCTGCCTCAATGTCCTGAGTAGATTGAAAATGTTTATCTTTTATAGTTGTTTCGATTTGGGAAATAGCCAGAACTCAGGTGATACCAGATCAGTTACAAAAATGAATGAGGACACTGTCATATTTTTATGACTCTGTTTTTATATCAGATGACATTTGACAGTAACATTCACCATGTTTTTTATCACACCTCATATCGACACACTTAAAAAAATTAAATAAATTAAATGTATACTTTTTTTTTTTTGTCTTTTTGAGACAGGGTCTCACTATGTAGCTCAGGCTGGCTTGGAGCTCACTTTTTTTTTTTAAAGACTTTTTATTTTTATTTTTTTATTTTTTTTCTTGTTTCAGAACTTTTGTTTGTTTGTTTATTTTTATGGCCAGCTCAGCCTGCCCTGAGGGCAGGGCTGGCACAGCATGTAGTGCCGGGGATCGAACCATGGTCCCTGAAGCCGCCCAAGCTTTCCTAAGCAGGAGCTTTAGACCACTGAGCCATCCCGCTGGACCCTCAACAGGTCTTGCAGTTGGTGCCAAAAGCATTATCTATAAAACTGAACTTCATCAAAAGTCACATTCCTAACGTGCTGGTCATGGTGGCACAGCAATCCTTCTGCCTCAGCCTTCCAAGTGCTGGGATTGCAGGCATGCACCATCTTGCTTGGCCTTTATTTTTTTCCTATCTGTCCATTTGTATCCAGGAGGGATACATTTTTGTTTCATGGTCTTATCTGTCTATTCTTGTGTCAATAGAACACTGGTGTCTGCTTTGTCTGGGTACTTGTCGGGAAAGATTCTGTCACCCCCTTGTGCCTCTCTTCTGAATCTTTCTGCTTCAAAAGGTCTTGGCTGGACTCAATTGTTTCACTCCCACGTAAATTTTAAATTTAGCCTCTCGGGGTCCAAAAGCATTACATGTGTGTGGTGATTTAGCTTTGCTCCAGTTCTGAGTCTTTAGTCTGTTCATGTAGATCAATTTGCCATTTACAGATCTTGAGTAATATCCAGTTTTAAGATTGTTTATGTTTTTCATATGGGGATCAAACTAAGGACTTTATGCGTGCTAGGCAGGCACTTATGCCCCTGATCTATCTCCCCGACCCTAAGATTTTTTTGCTAAATTGGGTGTAGTGTCACACACACATAATCCCAGAACTTGGGAGGCTGAGGCAGGAGGATGGGTGTGAGTTTGAGACCAGCCTGGGCTACAAAAGTGAGCTCAAGGCCAGCCTGAACTGCATAGCGAGACTGTCATAAAAAGACCCCCCAAAAAAAA
>PVJA010056563.1:0-10770 GCA_004027025.1 Myocastor coypus
TTTTTTTTTTTTTTTTTTTTTGTATCTTCCAGGGTCAAATCCCCTCAGGATTAAGTTTGGGACCATAGACAGTACTTTGTAGAACTATTGTTAGTGTCAGCCTTCAGGATGAGTCACGGCCATTGCTTGGCCAGTTTGCCTTCTGTGAAAGCCTGAGAGAATGTTTTTCTCTGGTTGACTCTCCCTAGAACGCACTATAGTTCATTCATCCCTTTCCTCTGAGGTCCCATAATCTCCTTGACCAGGAAATTTGGGACACCTCTGAGTTATAGGATATTACAGCACAGGTTCTCTTACATCCTGAGTCCTTACTGACCTTGAAGGGCTTGGGCCAAAATATTGGCTATCCTCATAGCCCTTTTGTTTTCCTCCAATTTTTGGTCTGTCAACTTACATTCTTAACCTTCCAGCAGAAAAGCTTTGTGATACTATTACACTAAAGCATAGGTACTTGAGCTTATCATCACAGGCTTTCTGAGTATCAAATATCTTTGACTTAGCTTGGAAATGATATTTTCTGGCCATCATTGATATTCTAATAACTTTCCATACAATGTGATCTAAGCAGTTACACAGTTTTGACACAGATATTTGGAAATTCAAGGAAATACAAAATTGTAGCCTGTCAAGACTATGGTATTTGGCCCAGTCTCTTATTTTCAAGTACTACTCTTGAGCGAGAGAATGACAGTAAATGAGTTTACACCGGGAGCAGTGCACATCAAAAAGACAAAAGTGACATGCATTCCAAGCATAGTTTTAGTGTCACATAGTGCTATGATCAATATGCTGAACCTTTTGAAGGTTCTTGAGACCAATATCTGATTCATCCTGTGTTCATAAGTGCATGGTTTTGCTCTTGATATGTTTTCTCCTTTATCTGCTTCCAGTCACTTTGTTGTTTAATCCATAACACATTCAGCTGTGTTATGCCCTTAAGTTCTTATTTTCTTCTTTAAAGTTCTTATATTAGGGAGACTGTATGATATTTACACATATAGGTCTGGTTTATTTCACTAATGAGCATATGTCCAATATACATGCATTTATATATGAAGTCTTCAAACTTATCTTTCTTTATAGCTGAGTAATATTCCATTGTATAAAAATACCACATTTTTTTTTTTAACCATTCTTCAAAGGATGGGCATTTTGATTGTTTCCAAGATTGGGCTATTACAAATTGGGCTGCTATAAACATAGGTGCGCAGATATCACCATAGTATGATGTTTTCAGTTCTTCTGGGAAAATTCCCAGTAGCGGGATAGCTGCATTGGACAGAACCTCCAATTCTAGTTT
Organism: Myocastor coypus; assembly: GCA_004027025.1. NCBI lineage: Eukaryota > Metazoa > Chordata > Mammalia > Rodentia > Myocastoridae > Myocastor > Myocastor coypus. Next base: position 1,301 of record PVJA010056563.1, read on the forward strand.
TGTAAGGATCCTCCGCCCTGCTTTCCATAATGGTTGCACCAATCTGCATTCTCACCAGCAGTGAAGGGTTCCTCTTTCCCCATAGCCTCTGTAGCATTTGTTGCTGGTTGATTTCTTTATGATAGGCATTTTTTTCTGGGGTGAGATGGTACCTAAGTGTTGTTTTGATTTGCATTTTACGAATGGCTAATGATGTGGAGCATTTCTTCATGTATTTGTAGGCTTGCTGAATTTCTTTCTCTGAGAAGTGAGTGTTCATCTCAGATGCCCATTTTTGGATTTGGGTCTTTGCATTTTGGAACCCTAATGGTTTTTAGTTCTTTGTAGATTCTAGATAGAAGACCTTTGTCTGAACACTTGTTAGTTAAAATCTTTTCGAAAATTGTGGGTCGTCTTTTCACTCTGTTGGTGATTTACTTTGACATGCAGAAACTTCTTAGCTGGAGGAGGTCCCACTTGTTGATGCTTTCAAGTGTTAAACGTGCAATTTGATTTCTGTCCATGAACTTTTTGCCTACTCCGATGTCTTCGAAATTTCCTCCCACTTTCTCTTCCAGGAGATTTAATGTTTCACTTTTAATATTTAGATCTTTAATCCATTTCGACTTTATTTTCGTGCATGGTGATAGGCTAGGGTCCAGTTTTAATTTTTGGCATGTAGAGAGCCAATTTTTCCAGCACCATTTGTTGAAGAGGCTGTCTTTCTTCCAGTACACGTGTTTGGCCTCTTTGTCAAAAATAAGGTGGCTGAGTGTGTTTGTATTTGCTTCTGCATCCTCTAGTCTATTCCATTGATCTTCAGGTCTATTCTTTTGCCAATGCCATGCTGATTTTATTACTGTAGCTTTGTAATATAACTTTAGGTCAGGAATTGTAATGCCTCCTGCCGTACCTTTATTGCTGAGAATTGTCTTTGCAATTCTGCGTCTTTTTTGGTTCCAAATAAATTTTTGGAATGACTTTTCCAGTTCTGTGAGGTATGTCGATGGTATTTGGATAGGAATTGCATTAAATCTGTACAACAATTTAGGGAGTATGGCCATCTTCACAATGTTGGTTCTTCCTATCCAGGAGCAGGGAATATCTCATTTCCTGAGATCTTCTAAGATCTCTTTTTTCAGAGTACTATAGTTTTCATTGAAAAGGTCTTTTACTTCCTTAGTTAGGTTGATTCCTAAATATTTCATTTACTTCAGTGCTATCATAAAATGTACTATTTCTCTAATTTCTCTCTCAGTGTGTTTGTTATCTGTGTAGAGCAATGCCACTGACTTTTGTGTGTTGACTTTGTAACCTGCTATGTTACTGAATTTGTGTATTAATTCCAGTAGCTTTTTGGTGGAGTTCTTTGGGTCTTCTAAGTAGATTATCATGTCATCTGCAAATAGTAAAAGTTTTACTTCTTCTTTACCTATTCTTATTCCTTTTATTTCTGTTTCTTGTCTAATGGCTGTAGCTAGTGACTCCAGAACTATATTGAATAGAAGTGGCGATAGGGGGCATCCTTGTCTTGTACCAGATTTGCGAGTAAAAGACTTCAGTTTTTCCGCATTTAGAATTATGTTAATCCAATTTGGCCATGGAAATGTTTTAAAAAGTCAAATCAAGGTAATCAAATTACCCATGAAAAAGGGACCTTTTTTTTTTTTTTTTGCAAACTTTTCTCTGTTGATTTTTCCCTTTACATGCTGACTTTTCCACAACAAATGTAGACTATTTTTGCTTTGTTTTTCACTGTTAACTGTCACTAATTTTCTGAGTCTTAGAGGCAGAGTCCACTCAACAGTCATCTTCACCTGTATCTTTTTTCTCCAAAATTTGGATTCCTACATATTCTTCATGTGTCTAAGAACTGTTTGGCTCTCAGTTACCATCTCTCATAAGGCCATAAAGACATATTAGTAATGATGAGCAAGTGTTCTTTTTTTCCTTGTTATTCTGCATATCTCTTTGTAATATCTTGAAAATAAAATGAAATGTTTTATTTCTCCAAGCTCTCCTTTTTTTTTTTTTTTTTTTTTTTGTGGGACTGGGGTTCAAACTCATGATCTTGTACTTGCCAGGCAGGCCCTTGTGCCACAGAGCTACCTTCCCATCCCCCGACATGTTTTATTTCTAACAAAAAGTAGAATTATGTTAGCTGTTGCATTGTTGTAGATGGCTTTTTTCAGGTTGAGGTAGAGGCCCCCTATTCCAATTTTCTGTAGGACTTTGAACATGGATGAGTGTTGCATTTTTTCAAAGGCCTTTTCGGCATCAATTGAGATGATCATGTGATATTTGGTCTTGGCTCTATTGGTATAGTGTATTGCATTTGTAGGTTTGCATATATTGAACCATCCTTGCATCCTTGGAATGAATCCTACCTGGTCGTGGTGTATAATCTTCTTGATGATTTGTTTTATTCTAGTGGCTAGGATTTTATTGAGAATTTTTGCGTCTGTGTTCATGAGAGAAATTGGTTTGTAGTTTTCTTTTTAAGTCACATCTCTTTCTTGTTTTGGCATCAGTGTAATACTTGCCTCTAGGAATGATTTTGGAAGGATTGCTTGTTTTTCGATTTCATTAAAGAGTTTGAGGAGTATTGGGATTATGTCTTCTTTAAATATGTTGTAGAATTCAGAGGTGAATCCATCAGTTCCCGGACTTTTCTTTGTTGGTATGCTTTTTATTACATTTTGTACTTCATTGGCTGTTATTGGGTTATTGAGAATTCTAATATCTTCTTGATTCAGTTTTGGTAATTTGTACTTTTCTAGGAATCTGTCCATTTCATCTGTTACTTCAATTCTCTGAGAGTAAAGATTCTCAAAGTAACTATTTATGATCCTCTGTATCTCTGCTGGGTCTGTAGTAATTTCAAGCTTTTCATTCCTTATTGCTTGAATCTGAGTCCTTTCTTTTCTCTTTTTGTTGAGGTTAGCTAGGGGCTTATCAATCTTATTTAATCTTTCAAAGATTTTTGTTGAGGTTAGCTAGGGGCTTATCAATCTTATTTAATCTTTCAAAGATCTTTCAAAGATTTGCATTCCACAAATTTCGGTAGGTTGTGTTTGAATTTTCATTAAATTGTAGATATTGTTTAATTTCATCTGTACCCCTTGGTTGTTGAGAAGAGTGCTGTTTAATTTTCATGTAGTCCTGGAATTCCTATGGTTTCTTTCGTCATTTATTTCCAATTTGATTGCACTGTGGTCAGATAATATGCATGGGATAATTTGTTTTCTTGCATCTACTTAAGCATGATCTATAGACTAATATGTGATCTATTTTAGAAAATGTGAAGCTGAGAAGAATGTGTATTTTGAAGTGATTGGGTGGAACACTCTGTGTATGTCCACTAAGTTCAGTTGTTCCAAGCTCTGATTCAGTTCTACCACTTCTTTGCTGATTTTTTGTCTGCTTGACCTATGGAGTGTTGAGGTCTCCTGTTAAGATTGTGGTATTGGATATGACATTTTTCATGTCCATTAAGGTTTGTTTTATATAGCTTGCTGCTTCCATGTTGGGTGCATACATATTTATGAGTGTTACCTCTTCATCATGAATTTTTTTTTTTTTGTCTTTTTGAGACAGGGTCTCGCGATGCAGTTGAGGCTGGCCTTGAGCTCACTTTTGTAGCCCAGGCTGGTCTCGAACTCGCACCAGTCCTCCTGCCTCATCCTCCCGAGTGCTGGGATTACAGGCGTGAGCCACCACACCCGGCTATTCATCATGAATTTTTTTCCTAACCAATATGTAGTGGCCTTCTTTATTTCGTTTGATCAGTCTTACTTTGAAGTTTCGACTGTCTGCAAACAGGATTTCTGCCCCTGCTTTTTTTTGATGTGCTGGAGCATGTAGTATTGTTTTCCAACCTTTAACTTTAACCTTATGAGTTTCTTTTTGAGTTAAGTGCATTTCTTGTATACAGCATATTGTTGGGCTCTGTGTCTTTATCCACTCTGCAAGTATCCTTCTTTTAATTGGAGAATTGAGTCTATTTACTTTGATGGTTATAATTGAAATGTATTGAGTTATGGTTGATATGACTCTTATTTGCTACTGTTTACCACTTTTTCCTCCTATGTTTATTTGGTTACTCTAGGCAGTTTGTGTGTATGATGGAATACTATGCAACAGTAAAGAGCAATGAACTATTGGTACATTTATCAGCTTGAGTGGATCTCAAGGCAAGTATGCTCATCGAAAAAGACAATCTCAGAGCCAAATGTTCTCTTATTGCATTTATATAATATTTGTGAAATGTCCAAATTAGAGAACTAGAAACCAGATTAGTGATTTTCAGCAAATAGGGAGAGAGGAGGCAAGGGGAAGGTTGTGACTGCACAGTGGTAACAGGGGTGATTGTTAGCATGGGTTTGACTGTCGATCTGAATAGCTTCTGTAATGGTTGCACAAATCTGCACATCTAATGCAGTTACATGGGTTAAATACACAGAGTCATGGAATAAATGAATGCATGCAAAACTGGACAGGTTTGAATAATCACTGATTGTAATAATGTCAGTGTCTTGGTTGTGATATTGTAATATATATATATATATATATAATGTGACTATTGTGGGATACACTAGGTGAGGGGAGGCTCTTTCTGTTTCATTTCCTAAAGTTGCATCTGAATTTGAACTTACAATAAGAGTCCCCCCCTCCTCCCACTGGGACTTGAACTCAGGACTGCATTCTAGCCAGGCAAGTGTGTTGCCACTGTGCTATGTTTCTGGCCTCAACTTATAATAAGAGTTAAGAAAAGTACCTATGCTAGGCTGCAAACTCTTCTCCTACAAATAAAATGCAAATTTAGCATAATCTCATTTTGGCTAGGTTCACAATTAATCCACAACTGAGCTGTAGTAAGAAGACTGAAATTCAGTCTAGTTGGGAAGAAGTCTATAGCTTCTAGAGTCTCCTTGTCCCACAGACCTTTGTTCAGTGGTAGACATGCTCTGTATCTGTGTTTGTTCTCCACTTGTATCGGATGTAATGGTCATCCATGTGGGATTGTGAGTCCTGGGCGTATGGTTAGTGTGACTGAGATAAAGAACTTCACATTTTAGTTAATTTTAATTAATTGCTACTTACATTTACATAACTCCTGTGACAAGGCTACCATATTGGATATTGTGGGTTTCAGAAATGGGGAAGAAGCTTTAGAACACAGACGATGCAAAGGGCTGGAGCCAAATCTTATTTTCTCATTGAAGGAGGAGTTTTTTTTTTTTTTTTTTTTTTTTTTGCAGAACCAGGGATTGAACTCAGGCCTTTGTGTTTGCCAGGCAAGCTCTTACTCTACTGAGCTATCTCCCCAGTCCCTTGTTTTGTTTTCTGAGACAGTGTCTTGCTTTGCAGTCTAGGCTGGCCTTGAAGTAATGATATAGACCAGGCTGGCCTTGCACTTACTATGATTCTCCTGTCTCAGCTGTGCACCACCATACCTAGCCTGAACTGAGAGTTTTGACCAGAAAATTTTTGGTTAGAGTTCTAGAGGTCACTGAATCAAGTGGCTTTGAAAAAACTTGGATGTGTAATGGAATGGACAGTGCTGTAGTGAGAGCTTATAGCAGCAGAGATTTGATACAGGACATGTTATTTATAGGATTATTTTATAATCACTGGAATAGTCAAATGTAAAGGAGTGCGGGAGATTTGCACACTTATTGGTCATTCAAAGAATCCAGTTGAGAGTCTGGATCCCATGGCAATGTCCTCCACAAGTCCAGTTGGAGGCCTAGAGCCCACAACAAGGTCATTGGAAGACCTATTTCACAGATCTGTGCTCAGAAGGCCCAAAGGTAGTGGTAGAAGATAGAATATCTCTTCCAGCAGGACAAAGAATCTGTGCCAACAGGCTAAAGGATCTGCACTGGAGCCAGGAAGCAACACTCAAAGTGTAACACAAAATCCTCATCCTCTCACACAACCCTCTCCAGTATACTTCAGCTTCTTAGTTGCCCAGGTAATAGTTCCTGTTGCAGTTCCAGTTGCTCCGTCTCCTAGAAACAGCTAGTCACTGTGATTCATAACTGGTCATCATGACGCTATGATACATATTGTAAGAACCAAAGTTAGCCAAGTATTTGGCTGTAAAATACTTTTGTATTTTCCCTTGGCAATCACATGAAAACCTCTCTTTCTGAGCTTTTAGAGGCCTGATATTTTGGGAATGGTTCCAATCAGTGTCCACTGATATAAATACATCTGCCTCTAAATCCTGGGTGTCATTTTGCTGTTTTCATTTGCCATTACAAAAATAAGGACCAGAGATGCCCCAAAGAGAACTATGGCATCCTCAGCAATGGTAAGGAACCAAGCTCCCCCAGTAATGAGACAGCTGAGTTAACACCAGGAAAACCAGTGTGACAGCTTCTCCAGGAGAATCAACAGCACACTATCTTCTCCTCAGTTTTCCTTTTATGCTGTTGATAACAATCAGGTGGGCCTTCGCCTGAGAATCATGCTGATTCTGTTAAACTGGGTGTTACAAATTGACCATTAGTTGACTTATCACAGACAGGTTGACCCTGGAAAAATGGCTTCCTCTGGGACCCAAGGCTTTTCACTGGGGTTGGATGTAATGGTGAATTCTGGAGGGGAACTGGAAGAGACCATAGAAACTTACATACAAATAGGACTGATCAAAATTGAATAGTATGTGAATTTGAGTTCCCTAGTTGGTATATCGCATGTGTTTTCTAGCATTTAATCATATAGGGGTTGTCTTAGACCCTTTTTCATTGCTATGGCAAAATGCCTGACAGCATACATTAAAGAAAGAAAGGTTCAGTTTGGCTCATGGGATTTAGAATATTTAGCCCATAGTTGGGTGGCTCCAAGGCAAGACTGACGTGGTGGAAGGTCCCTCTGCTCCCTCTACTGTATAGATTTCTCTGTTTTGAATTAGAAGCCTTGCACTTATAAATAGAATGATGAGCTGATGGAGAAAGTGGAATTCTGGTGGGAATTAGGTCTGAGAGCCCCAAGGAGATGTTGGTGACAGAGATTTTGGCTATTACTCAGAAGTTAGTCAGACTTCAGCTGCACTGATTGTCCTTACTCATGTGCCATGGGAGCCTGTGAACATAGACCAGGGGACCACAGATTCATTTTACATTTTCTGCTTTATTTTCACATTTACTTCTCGTATAGTTGTACCTGGAGTACTTTATGAGGTAAGCACATAATCACAGAGGTCTTGGCCTAGTTGACTTCATGTTAGTGAGACATCAAGTATACAAAGTATACATTTCATGTATAACTTATACTATTACATATTTTTGGCCAAGATACTTACTGCCTAATTCAACTACTCTAGCCATAAAGATGGATACCTTTAAGTAAGCAGAATTAACTCCCATAATTAATATAATTAACTACCACATTAACCTAGGACTTGAGCTTACATGCCTCATAGTGTTTTTCATGAGAAGCAAGGTATGTAAAATGATGTCCTCATCTTTGAAGGCTGCTATTGCTTTGATGTCTTGGCCCTTGACTTTGAAGGTTTTCTTCTCTTGGTTTGAGTTGTTTGTATGTGCATGCATGTGTGTGTATGTACATGCCTGTGTATGTATTGTGTCTGCATGTGTCAAATTTGTGAGAAGGCAAAAACTGAGAGGACATCTCTGGAGTTTTCTCACTGACTTGCTGGCTTTAATATTCATACCTATTAATTTCTTTAGGCCAGCTTCTTTTCTATCAGTATATTACCATTGATCAGCAGTTAATCTTTATGTGACATGGAGAATGTAGCAGTGTTATTAAAGGAATGTAGTTATTTTAATGGTGCAGAAATCTTTTTTAATACTTGACTTGCTTTCATTAAGTCATTTTAGAGGCTATGAACAAAGCTTGTATGTGTGAAATCTTTATTACTGTAGACAAGGAGCTATATTATCAGGAGGTATCTTTTGAGATATGGGTTGCACCTTCAGTCAGGGTCATGAAGAATGTGAACTGGTATAGTCAGAGAAGAGCTAGTGCTCTAGTTGCAGCAACTTGAACAGATTTAAAATTCAAGCTTTGTAGATTCATCTGAGTCTTCCAAAACAAAACAAAGCAAAGTGAAACTCCCAATCTATTTTCCTTCGGTTGACTCTCCTTCTGGAGCTCCCTTCAGGTGTGTATGAATTCACTTCTCTCTACCTAGCCAGGTAGCGCCATTTTCCTCCCCACTGTCTCCTCCTCTTTCTTTTCCTTTTCCTCCTTATCCTCCCTTTGCTTGGGATGCCCTTTGCTTGTGTCTTGAAAATGAATTTTATCCTGAAATGGACATTAAAGATGTGTCCTTATCAGTTGTAAGCCTATGCATATTTTATATTGCTTATTTTTTATGTTACCATCTGCATTCTTTACTGTGTTATTGGACTAAAGCTATGTAAATGTAGGGATCACAGACTCAGCTCACTGATTTATTTCACTGTTATCGATCTTCCTTAATTATCCTTTTTAAGAAGTGAATTTTCTCATGTCCATTTTTAACCTTATAGAAATCTGTAAATGAAATTAGGAAAAATTTCTCAGTTGTTTAGAAGATGTCCAAATGAAAAAGCAAAGAAAGTATTTGTCAGGCATTCAAAAAATTATTCAGATCCTCTATTGTACCCAGAAACATTGAAAATAGATCAATTTACATATGACATTTATCATGGTTATTTATAGCTTGATTTACAAAATATGCTCAGCATGCAGACTTGCTCAATGCATGCTGAAAGAATGAATACTTAAAGGAATTTTTAGCCAAAGTTTAAGCTGAATGCTTGCTTAGCCAGACTTGGTTGAAAGATACACATTGTCTTGCCCTGAATATGTTTTGTCTATCAGAAAGATAAATATGCTATTATTAACATAAAATATGCAATAGAAAAGGTTGCACCTTCAGTCAGGGTCATGAAGAATGTGAACTGGTATAGTCAGAGAAGAGCTAGTGTTCTAGTTGCAGCAACTTGAACAGATTTAAAATTTAAGCTTTGTAGATTCATCTGAGTCTTCCAAAACAAAACAAAGCAAAACGAAACTCCCAGTCTATTTTCCTTCGGTTGACTCTCCTTCTGGAGCTCCCTTCAGGTGTGTATGAATTCACTTCTGTCTCTCTACCTAGCCAGGTAGTGCCATTTTCCTCCCCACTGTCTCCTCTTCTTTCTTTTCCTTTTCCTCCTTATCCTCCCTCCCTCTCTTCCTTCCTTTCTTCTTTCCTTTTTTTCTTTGTTCAATACTGGGAGTTGAATTTAAGGTCTTTACTTTGAACTACATTCATACCTAGATTTTTTCTCTGTACCTAAGTTTTCTTTTTTCTATTGCATTTAATAAGAAATAACAATGTATAAGAGACTGGGCCAAAAACCATATTCTTGACAGGCTACAATTTTGTATTTCCTTGAATTTCCAAATATCTGTGTCAAAATTGTGTAACTGCTTATATCACATTGTATGGAAAGTTATTAGAATATCAATGATGGTCAGAAAATATCATT
>PVJA010056564.1:0-10663 GCA_004027025.1 Myocastor coypus
AAAAAAAAAAGAAAAAAAAGGGGGGTCGGGGCGGGGAAAGGGAAGGCAGGCCAAGGATCCTGACCCAGCCGGCGCGCGGGCTCAGCTCCCAGCGGTGGGGTTTGGGCTGGGCTGCAACAGGACGTTAGTCGCGGGAACGCAGAGGCGGGGCAGAGGGGCGCAGGGGCTTGCCTGCGGCGGGTGCGCAGGCTCAGCTCCCAGCGGTGGGGTTTGGGCTGGGCTGGAACAGGAAGTTCCATTCTGGTTGTTTTTAAAAGATCCTTTCTTACTCTTTCACTGGCTGCAACTGTGTCTTCAAGGTTCGAAACTCTATCTTCATTTTCGCTCATTCGGCTCAGCCAACTCGTGATCGAGGTTTTATTTTCTTGTATATCTCTTTGAAACTGTTTCATGTGATCTATGTCTTTCCTATATTGCTCCTTCAGGGAGTCCATCATTTTTCTATTCTCCTCTAATTTTTTATCGATGTCATCTTTAATAGTATTGAAGTCTGACCTTATGGTTATCCTTTCTCTCTCTAATACAGAGATTATTTCTGTTCTGTTCTCCTTTCTACTTTTGTGTAGTTGTTCTCCTACTTGGGATGCTATTGATTTAGGCATGTCTTTGTCAACTTTAGATATTATTTCTGCTCTGATGTCCTCTATACGTTTTTCCAGCCGTTTTTCCACTTCATGTATTTCTTTTTTTACTCCAGATGTTATCTGTGATCTCAGTTGCTCTATAAGTTTCTGCACTTGTGTGTCTGCCTCAGATGCTACCAATTCAGAGGTTTCATCTGTATAATTCCCATTTTCTTCCATGATAGTGTCTTCTGTATTTGGTTTGGGTGGGCACGGGTCCTGAGATTGCCTCCTACTCCTTGTTGTTATCATTTTGTATGGAAGCGACCTCTGCATTTTGGTGGCGTTATGCTGTGTCTATGGGCGTTTGGTCTGGAGACTCCAAGCTGGTTCCTCTACAGAGGTTCCTGACTCTGTGTTGGAGCTCTGGCTGCTAGCTTTTGTGAATCCTGGCGGATGTGGTCTGTAGGTGCAGGTGGAGCTTTGGGATTGAATAGTCCTGGTAGGCTTGTGGACCAGATAGGTTGCCAAACGAGCTATTTGATGGGTTCAGTGCTAGAGCCTGGGCTGGAGGGGTTAAAAAAAAGGGGGGGAGCAGGGAAAGGGAAGGCTCCAAGCGGTGCGGTTTGGGTCTGGGTTGGAACAGGAAGTTAGTCACGGGAACGCAGAGGCGGGGCAGAGGGGCGCAGGGGACTTACCCTCGGCGGGCGCGCAGGCTTGACTCCCAGCGGTGTGGTTTGGGTCTGGGTTGGAACCTATGATATTTTTAATAAACAGAAATTTAAAATTTTATGTGACTAAATCTAATAGCCTTGCACTTTATGACATCTCTGGGATTTTAAAAAAATGTTTATGGGGACCTGGCAGGATGACTCAGTGATCTAAATTGCCTGCTTAGGAAAGCTTAGACGGCCGCAGGGACCGCAGTTCGATCCCCGGCACCACATGTTGTGCCAGCCCTGCCCTCTGGGCAGGCTGAGCTGGCCATAAAAATAAATAAACAAACAAAAGTTCTGAAACAAGAAAAAAAAATAAAATAAATTTTTTAAAAAGTTTATGAAATCTGGGTATGGAGTTCAGGGTATAAGGGCTGGAGATGGTGGTTGCATGGTGAGTGCCAGGTTCTGAGTCGAATTACCAGTATCAAATCAAACAAACACAAAAATTATAAATCCTTTTTCATGTTGGGATTCAAAAACTCATTCCATATTCTTTCCCATTCTTTTCATGTTTACTTTTTAGGTTCAACTCTTTGAAAACTAAAGCACATTTAGTTTTAAGAAGTGAAGTCAGTGTGTTCACCTCAAATATTTAAATAATTTTCTTTAAGAAAATTGATGTGTATATTTCAATGTCATATATAAAGTATCTATGATAACTATACTATATTGTGTATTTCCTAATAACCTGTCAATATGAATAAATAGATATATATATGTATATATATACATATCTTTTTTTTTTTTTGTCTTTTTGAGACAGGGTCTCGCTATGTAGTTGAGGCTGGCCTTGAGCCCCCTTTTGTAGCCCAGGCTGGTCTCAAACTTGCACTGATCCTCCTGCCTCAGCCACCTGAGTGTTGCGATCACAGGCATGAGCCACCACGTCTGGCTCACATGTGTATCTTAATATATGATTTCCTGATTAATTTTTGCTTGTCCTCTTAATACTCTTGAAGCTATGTGTTCCGTGCTTTATAGAAATAGAAAGAACATCTAAGATGTTAGAAAGTAATGATGCTAAACATCATTTCTGGTTTCTAACTTTATGAGAACTTTATTCACTTTTTCAACAAATATTTTGGGGGCTACCAGTGTCTTTGGACCTTTAAATCGAGTGACTAGTGTCCTCTTTCATGAAGCTTAGATTTTGATTGGAAGGTGACAGTAAAATGTGGAGCAAAGTGGACAAGATAATTATAGACAGTGACCAGTCACATATGAAAATACAATGAGGTAGGGACAGTGAAACACAGGGTGAGTGGGGAGCCATCCTGCACATATATTAGCATGAGGAGGTAGTCAAGAAGAAAATGTTTTCTTACGTTGAAAATTTTACACATTAACTGCTATTTTCAAAAAATGCATGGAAATTATTAGTATAATCATCAGTCATCCTGTATATATCTTTGCATATATTTCCCCCTTTGTTTTTTGTTGTTGTTGTTTTAATGATTTTTTAATTTTATTTATTATTTTTTGTTGTTGTTGTTTCAGAACCTTTGTTTGTTTATTCGCTCATTTTCATGGCCAGCTCAGCCCACCCCGAGGGCAGGGCTGGTGCAGGGGATCGAATGCTGGTCCCTGAAGCTGCCCTAGCTTTCCCAAGCACTCGCTTTAGGCCACTGAGCCATCCCGCTGGGCCCCATATTTCCCCCTTTGATTTTTCCTATCTTTTTTCATTTCTCTCATCTTAGTTGTTTAATCCCTCAGTTAAGTTTCTTTCTGTTTTACTATATCTATTATAACTTTCAGGTTTTCTTTCTTCTTTCAGGTTCTTACACTAGGGAAACAATACAATATCTACACGTATGTGTCTGATTGAAAACATCATACCATCAGCATATATGTGCTCCCATGTTTAGAGCAGCACAATTTATCGCAACCTAATGTTGGAAACAACCAAAATGTCTGTCAGCTCAGGAATGGATCAAAATGATGTGGTATTGTTATACAATGGAGTATCACTCAGCTACAAAGAAAAACAAACTCAAAGCCTTTATAGGTAAGTGGATACAGCTAGTGACTGTACTCATAAGTGAAATAAATCAGACCCACATGGTCCTGGCTTTTTCAAGCCAGGATACATATTTAGAATATCAATTCCTCATGCCTCTCTCTAGGGAGACATGTGGCTGCGTATCTTGTCTTGATGTCTTGCCATAGGGCAGTGCCTGCCTCTCCACAGTTGCAAGATATCTTGTCTTCCATATTTCCATCTGGATTGTAAGTCAGCTCCCTTTGTTCCATGATGAACTACATCTTTTAATTTAGGTTAAGCTTTGAAGAGTCATTTGGAGAAAATTATAATTTTTGGCAAGGCTCTTCTCATTCAAAAATGAATCTTTTCATTTCTTCTATGCTTTTAAATATTCTTAAGGAATTTTTCATTTTCTATTGGATTTCCTTAGAATATTATTTTCCGTGGTTGTTATTGCTCTATTCACTTTATCACCTTATTCAACACAGTATAACTGTCTGTTATAGGTATGAACATTCCACTGAATCTTAAATATTGACCTACAATACTACTGAGCTCTCTTAATCCACATGGATTTATTATGTTTGATATTATGAGAGCCTCAAATTTTAAAATAACCACTTCTTTCCCTTCAGATTTTATCTAATATAGTGTATATCCTTGCCTTAATGTGTTGACCATGAACAATCTGGAGCATCTTCCAAAATTATAATGGTTAAAATTGGTGGGTTTAGAACAGCCTGATAGTCCAGTGGACTAAAGCTCCTGCTTAGGCAGAGCTCACCAGCTGGGGTTTGATCTCAGGTATGCTGTTCTGGCCCTATCCCCCGGGTTTCAAAGAGATGGTGAATGAGACTGGGCATGGTGGCATGGGCCTGTAATCCCAGAACTTGTGAGGCTAAAAACAGGAGAATCACTACAAGTCCAAGCGATAGAGTAAGACCCTGTAGACCCTGTCCTAAAATACAATGAAGAAAACAACAACACAGAAATGTTAGGTTTTTCACTGCAATAAAAAGACAGGAAAGATAAAAAGGCCTTCATTGTCTCTGAGGACATGGAGAGGGAGATGGGGAATCCTCTTACCTGAGACAATGGAAGGCTGAGACTCTCTGGGCTTTTACTAGGAGTGGAGTTTGAAGGGTAGTTTCAGTTACATGCAAGCAGCTGATTGAGGTCTCCCTGTGTGCCAGGAGAGGCATCCAGTACTGGGATGGGGAAGAAGGAGGAAGTGGTCATTAGGAAGATAAGCTATTGTTTTTCAGATCCAGCCATGTTAGATGACCACCATAATAATTCAGCAATTTATACTTGGACTGAAACCTATCAAGAATGTGATCACTAAAAGAAGAAGGTAGCAGGACAAAATGCTTGAGGAACAATTGAGGAGAATTTTATCTTTAATAAAATAAGAGAGTCAAACAGTTCTCACAGAATTTTAGAGCCAAACTAGAGTATTTTCCTCCCTTTCAGAAAGAAAAAAGTATCATCTTCCCTTTCAGGAGGAAAGAAGTTAACAATATTAATAATGCCCTTTCAGGAATAGCTGTACTCACCATAAAAACATTTCCATCTCTGTGCTTGCTGTATAGGTGTGGTTAGGCAAATTCCAGCCTTTGGGTCAAGTTGCCCTGTCATCTGCTTACGTAAATAAGGATTCCTTGGAATGGAGCCTACTAGCCAATTTGATTACTGTTTTCAATGTTGCTTTCATGCAACAAAAGGGAAGTTGAGTGTCACAGAGACCTTACTCTTTGGAAAGCTGAAAATATCAAGCATTTACTTTTCACGAGATAAATGTTAGAATCAGGATTAAAAACTATTGGCAGAATAGCTTCTGAAATATGAGATAATAATACACTTCCAACAAAATATAATTTTAATTAAGAATAACTTTACTTGAATATTTCTTAAGAGAAACTGATTTGTTATTTCAATTTCACTTTCTAATTTAATGACTGTAGCATTTTGCTGCTTTAATAGTGCTGGTCATGGTGGTAGTAGTAATATATGTGTACGAGGGCATGCTTGCATGTGTTTTACCTTAATTTTTTTGTTGTTTTGTTTTGTGTTTTGTTTTGGTGATTTGACACTGAGATGTTTTGGCTGGTATGAAAAGCCTTGGGTTGTAAAACAAAATGCTATCCAGATGGTCATGTAGCAAGATGTAATGACACATCGTTCTTATTCAACTTTCCTTATTTCTTTCTTTTTATTTCAGTAGACATTGTTTTGAAAGCAGTTTTAGTTTCATAAAGAAATCCTCCCGAATGTACAGAGCACACATCAACCTTTTAAGGTTACAGACATAAAACTTCAACAGAGATCAACACCCCACACCAAAGCAGTACATGTATCAGCGAACCTACACAGACTCGTCATCGTCAGCTGAAGTCCATAGTTCACACTGGGGTTCACTTTCAGTGTTTGCACTGTATGGATTTTTGCCAAGTGTAGAGCAGCATATATTTACCCATTCAGTATCATAGAATATTATTCAGTGGCCTAAGAATCCTGTGTTCTACCTATGTATTTCTCTTTCCCCATATTTCTGGGTGTTACGGTTTTGAGTTCTTCTTTTCTTAGATATAATTGGCATTTTTAAATTTGTATTAGTATCTGTTTATAGTCCATGATGTTTGCATTCTTTGTGTAGAGTTGTTGCATGTACATAACACATCTTAATTCCTTTTTTATCCCTGTCACCTTCCCTCCCTCCACCTTTCCCTTCATCTCTTGATCCCCTTTCCATTTGAGAAAGATTTATCTCCTTATTAACTATCATTTATTTTGCTCTTAATTTATAATTTGAGTTTCTCATGTAAGAGAAATCATGTGACATTTAAACTTATGTGCCTAATTATTGCACTTAGCATGTGTTTTCAAGGTACATATACTTTCCTACAAATGACGAAGCTCATCTTTCTTTAAGGTGGAGTAGTACTCCAATGCGTGTACACACATCTTCTTTATTTAGTCATCTGTTGAATGCATAAGCCACTTTTGAGACTTAGCTCTTATGGTTTGAATTTTGTCTGTTCCCCAAGGCTTCTCTGCTGGAGGCTTTGTGTCAGTACAGCACTGTTCAGAGGTAGGGATAATGTTTGGGTCATGAGAGCTTTAACTTGACGGAATTAGTAGATTAATGGTTTACCGGAAAGTGGAGCCTGCCGAGAAGAAGCAAGTCACTGTGGGCATGACTTGAAAAACCTATTTTTCTCAGCTTCTTCCTTGTTACCTCTTTCTGTTCTTTGCTTCCCACCTATAATGGTGTTAGCAGTTTTTTTTTTTTTTTTTTTTTTTTTTTTACCGCCAAAGCCTTCTGCTATATTTTTGCCCTGGAACCAGATGACAATGGACTGAAATGTCTGAAGCTATGATTCAAAACAATTCTTTAAGTTGACTTTTCCAGGTGTGTTGTTGCAGAAAAGGAAAGCTGACTAACATGTTTTGCACTAGTGATCATTTTACTGCTTTCAGTGTTTTGCTTTTCCCAGAATGTCATAAAGCTGGAATCAGGCAGTCAGTCTAGCTTTGCAGATTAACTTGTTTTTATTACTAACATGCTTTTAAAATTTCCTGTGTATATTCATAACTTGACATAATATTTCATTTTATACTTGAAAAGTATTACATTTTACCTGAATGTATCACAGTTCATTTGTCTATTCATCTACCTGGAGGGTGATTCTGGGACAATATTGTAAGTATGTTTACTTCATAAAATATTTCTAATGTCTTTCAAAAATGATGCCATTTTATGCTGCTGTGAGTACTGAATAGGAATTGTGGTCATTAATAAAACTTGCTTGAATTTAGTGCAGTGTGGTTTTTAAGCTTTGGTTATTCTAATAAATACATAGTAACATCTCAAATTTCTAATATATGATGTTGAATTTATTTTATACACTTATAAGCTATTTGCGTGTCATCTTTGGTGAGGTGTCTTTGCCTTTTCTTGGGTTGATTTAGATATTTTATTATTATCAAATATTAATTCAGTGATATAATTGGTTCCTTTCTGATATTCTTGTTCAAGCATCCTCCATACTTTGATGATGTGTACCCTCCTAATGTGCTCTCCCCAACCCATGGTCTCGCTTCCCCCTTTCCACATTCTCCCTTTACTTGTTCATTTCCTCCCATTGAGTTGTTTATTATTGTTATTTTTGAGATAGAGTCTAAATATGTGGTTCAAGCTGCTCTTGCTCGCCATATAGTTTAGGCTAGCCTCAAACTCTTGGCTGTCCTGCCTTCTCGAGGGCTAGGATAACAGGTGTGTATCACCACTTTGCTGCTGAGTTTGAAGAATTCCTTGCATATTTTGGGAAGTAGCTCTTCCATAGATGTGTTCTTTGGAAATATTTTCTTCTCGTCTTTACTTGTCTTCTTCTTATCCTTATTCTCTTTAACAGATTAGAAATTTTCATTTTTATAGAGTTTAGCTCATCATTTCTTTCATGGATGACACCTTTGGTGTGGTACCTAGACAATTATTGCCATCGTTAAAGACACCAAGACTTTCTACTATGGGATCTAAGTACACTTATCATTTTATATTTCACAATTAAGTCTAAAATCCACTTTAATTTTTATTAGTGGTATAATGTCTGTGCTTAGGTTATTCTTAATTTATGTGGGTGTCTAGTTGTCTCGGTACTATTTGTTGTAAAGATTGTCTTTTAGTTATTGTATTGCCTTTTCATTTTCACCAATACAGATTATGTTTGTATGAGCCTATTTCTGAGTCCCATTTTATGTTCCACCAAACATCATCTGATAACTGTTCTGTCTACTGTATCTTAAAAATTGTTTTGTTTTTCAGTACATGTTTGCAGTACACAATGTTGACACAACCCTAGGGTGAAGTTGGTACACACATATCAGACATCTCCATGCCTTTGGGTATCCCCTGTCCTTTGCTTCCTCCATCTCTTTGTCTCCTTCCCATCTTCAAAAGATTTACCTTCCTACTTCTTCTTATCCCTTTTTGCTCTTTGTTTTACTTTTAATTTAGGTTTCTCATCTAAGAGAAACCATCTAATGTTTAGGGTTCATGTATTTTTATAGTAAGTCTTGAAGTTGTGTAGTGACAGTTTTCTATTTTTTTCTCCTCCCTATTAAATTTATTATTTTGGGTTATTTATCCCTGCATAAATTTGTTTTAAGTAATTTAAGATCGCTAAGATTTTAGCAGATATTAAATCAACCCATACATTGCAAAAAAAAAAAAAAAAGAGCTGATATCCTTACAACACTGAATTTTCCTATTCATGAACGTGAGAAACTCTTAGTTAGCACCCGAGCACCTGCACTCTGTCTAAGCAGGCACTGTAGTCTGCCAAGCTGTCTGGCTGGTCACATCATATAATACTACTCTTGAGGGCCAGCAAGATAACTCAGTAGTCTAGAGCACCTGCTTAGGCAAACTTAGGCAAGCGCAGGGACCGTGGTTGATCCCAAGCACCACAAGCCACTCCAACCCTCCCCCAGAGAGGGCCGCACCAGCTACACATACACACACACACACACACACACACACACACACACACACACACATACACACACACACAAACTGCTCTTGGAATAGTGGCCAAATGGATATTTGCAATAAATTATTTTAGAGCACAGGATGCAGACATGATAATTTTTCTAAACATTATTGATATAAAATTTTTTCTCATTGAACTAAGACAAAGTAGTTCTATACATAGTCCAAAATTCCATAATCATAGTGGGTTATTGGCAGAGGTGGCAATTTCAGAAGCTGTTTATGTAAGCCTTTCACAGCTCACCATACTAATCTAGCTTTACTTTTAACGCCTTGTGGGTAAACTTTTCTGTTGGGTCATTATGGCCAAGTTAAAGTAAGATCTTTGTAACAGAACATGTAACTTTTGTATCTCCCAAGGTCAGTCAAACGCCCTCAGTATTTATTGGAATATCAATAATTGATGGAAAATACTGGCTTCGTGTTAAGTCTAAGGCATTTAATATTCAGAAAGACAGTGATGTTAAGCTCAAGTACCTATGCTATAGTATCACTAATCTTCTCTTCAGGAGGGTTAACAACTTAATTTTGCAGACCAAAAATTGGAGAAAAAGTAGAGCTACAAGGAAAGCCAACATTGTGGCCCTAGCCCTTCAGGGTCAGTGAGGATTAGGAACATAAGAAAACCTGTACTGTAACATTCTACAACTCAGTGGTGTTCCAAATTTTCTGTTCAAGGAGATTATGGAGCCACAAAGGAAAGGGATTGATGATGTATAATGTTCCTAATGAGAGTCACCTAGAGAGAAAACATTCTCTCAGGCTTTCACAGAGAACAAACTAGTCAAGCAATAGCCATGACTCACCCAGACACTGACACTGACAAAAGTTCTACAAAGCACTGTACATGGCTTCAACGTTAATACTGAGGGACTTGACTGACCCTGTCAGGCACAAAAGTTATATGTTTGGTTATATAACTCTTGCTTCAACTTGGCCTTTACCACCCAGCAGAAAATTATAACCAGGAGGCATTAAAAAGTAGGGGCTGGGGAGATAGCTCTGAGGCACAAGTGCCTGCTGGGCAAGTGCAAGGTCATGAGTTCGAACCCTGGTCCCACAAAAAAAAAAAAAAAAAAGTAAAGCACACTAGTATGCTGAGCTGTAAAAGGCTCAAGTGAACAGCTTCCAACACTGACAGTTCTGCCTATAACCCACTACAATTATGGAATATTGGACTATGTATCCTACTAATTTCTATTAGTTTAACAAGAAGAAATATCTGTACCAATAGTGTGTAGAAAAGTTATTTTGTCTGCATCTTCAACTCGGAACAACTACTATGAAGACATTGTACTAATTATTGTGACTGTACTACTCATGTGTTATGAAACTGTCTCATTTTTATTTCTTACTAAAAGTAGTAAAACAATAAAAAAATTAAAAAGTAAATTATTTTATAGATAGGGCCTCTTGCAATAGATACGCATTTTCAAAGACACTATTTTTCAACCTCTTTGACCCATTCTGGTGATATTATTTCCTTGTGGAACTATCTGGAATGTCATTTCTATAGATTGCTATAGCCGTGTAACACACTGTAATGTGTAAGTTTTCTCCCATTTCCCCGTATTTATCAAGGATATTGTGACTTGCTGTAGCAGAATGCACAGTACTTTCTCTTGCTCCTTATTTGCCCCATTTCTGGAATGGGAAAGTTCTTGACCATTAAGTGTCAGCTTGTTAAACTGAGGAACAAGCAGAATGTGCAATGCACACTTTTTAAGAGCAAAGCACAGCCTGCCTAGAAAAGTTATTCCCGTTTTTTTTTGTTTTTTGTTTTTTTTTTTTTTTTTTTTTTTTTTTTTTTTTTTTTTTTTTTTTTTTTTTTTTTTTTTTTTTTTTTTTT
>PVJA010056565.1:0-10765 GCA_004027025.1 Myocastor coypus
CCATAGAGTTGGAAATCAGGTAGACAGATAGATAGAGATGTAGATATCGATGATAGAGATAGACATAGATGAATATAGACATAAATGAATATGGATATATATATATATATACATATATATATATATATACCTTCTCTATAACACTGCTACATTGTTTATTCTTAAACTAGTATAATTCTTTCTTATACAGTTTAATTCTTTATTTCTTATACAACTGACATTTCCTCACAGATTTTTCTTTTACTAAAAAGCAATACCAGTTAGGCCAAGTGATAAGTGCATACCACCAACTATATAACTATATATCATCATTTCTCTGTTGCTGTCAAATGCTTCAACAAATCTCGATAAAGCATGAAAAATGGAAACAAAAAACAAAGAGATAGACAGACAGACAGACAGACAGACAGACAGACAGACAGACAGACAGTGGTAAAGACCTTACCTGGCTGATTCTGCCAAATATGTTATCAGTTTTTAGTGCACTTGAGTCTCTTCCTATAGGTGGTTTCTAGGTTCATCTTGTCCTCAACAAAGAATTGGACAAAACAAGAACAAAGTGTAGTAAGTGTACACATTTCTCAAAAGTAGGAAAAGAAATATACACTGCAGCATGTGAGTGGAACACTTGGAAAAAGAGAACACAGTACACTCATACTTAATATTTCATGCCCTTTTTAAATCTCTGAGTCCTCTGGCTGAGGGTACTAGGTCATACTACACAAAATGTGTGGACATTTTTATAGGATGTCTGGAAATAGCACTACTATCTGATGAGATTAATGTGCAGGCATTTGAGAACTGCTCTTTGCATCTAACTTAGACTTAGCAATTCACTTATTACATACACGTTCCAAGCCAGTTTTGCCACATCTTAACCTTTTGCTTCAAATTCTGATGAAATTAAAAAAATTTAAACCAAATTTAAATTTTGCTTCCCTTTTCTATACTTGACACATATCTCTACCTCCCAAAATTGCTAAGTTTATGGCAATTTTGAAATTGTCACTGTTTTTCTAGCTAATGCTGACTAATCAGAGAAACCTTTCTAGCATATTTCAAATGGTATACATGAGGTGTTCAGGAATTGGTAAGTATCTGTGTGTCATATAGTTCCCTAAATTGAGATAACCACTTCTTGTTTAATACCTTCGACCATTCACATAATGCACCCTATATGCCTGTTAACGGATAGCCCTTTTGAATTATGCATTAGCAGTAGAGCTCATGTAAAGCCACATTAACTAGTAATCAATTCGTTCATAGGAAATCATTGCATTCTTCCTATGTGAGACCATGAGATTATAAACTGTTCCTGTAAAGCCCACCTTCTTGCCATTATGTCTCTAACAGGCTGTTGTTTCACTGACCAAGCAGCAACATACCCAGAAGACACATATTCTGACTGAAAATGAGATGGTGATGTCCCTGTTGAGCAAAGTAGCCATTATGCCTCACATGGATTATTACAATGGCCTTCTTACAGGTTTCAGTGCTTTCAATCTTGCCATAGTCTCCCACCATTATATATAAACTTGCTACAGTTCCAAACCAACTGGGCTAATCAACCATAGGCTAAAAGCTCTAAAACTGTTTAACTTTATGTCAAATATTTTGTCATATCAACACACATATAACTAATAAAGAGCCATTTGTTATCTTTTTGTCAATTGATTTTCTTGGAGTTTACAAAGTTGTGTTATTTTAAAAACTCCATTATTTGGGCTTGACATATATCTGAGAAGCACAGTGCCTGCCTAGCATATGTGAGGTCCTGTATCAGTTATCCCTCTCCAGTTGCTGGGACAAAATACCCAATACCAAAAATTTAGGAGCAAAAGGTTTATTTAGCTCATAATTGTGGAGGTTTCAGTCCATACTCAGCTCTCTCTGTCTCTGTCTTTCTCTCTCTCTCTCTCTCTCTGTTTCTCTCTATCTCTCTGCCTCTGTCTCTGGCTCTGTCTCTGTCTCTCTCTCTCTCTCTCTCTCTCTCTCTCTCTCTCTCGCTCTGTATGTGTGTGTGTGTGTGTGTTTGTGGATATGTGTGTGTATTTGGTATTGGGTCTCACTATGGAGCTTGGACTTCTAGTGATCCTCCTGCTTTCAGCTTCCCCAGCTCTCAGAGTGAGGCATTTGCCACCACACTGGACTTGCTGGCTAGTTCAGCTTGCCCAGGATAGGACTCATACAGAATGTGGTGTTAGGGATCTAACCCAGGTGCCTGTGCTTACCGAAGCAGGCACTTAGTCTGCTGACCTATCTCATTGCCCCTCAGCTGTCTTTTGCAGAATGGAACATGGAAGAGAGCAGCAGTTCATAGAAGCAAGAAACAGGAAAGACCAAAGGCAGCAGCTGTGGCTTCTAGCAAGCCTCTTAGAGGTACCTTGGTGTAGAGGTGTAGAACTCACACAATGTCCATGCCTTTCTACGTCACAGGATGACTATGTTTACAGGGTAAGCACTCTGGCTCCCTGCTGAGTAAAGAAACAACTGCAAATAGGTAGAGTGGAAATCAGATCAGAAATAATTTCTAAAGTAAAAAAAATAAAGAATAACCATAATGAAAGAATTAATAACAGCTTCTGAAGAAGATACTGATAAAAAAATTGGAGGGATTAGAAAAACTATACACTCCTTAAATGATCAATATAGCAAAGAAATAGGTCACATGAAAGAGACTCAAAGAGATACACAGGAACTTTAAACCTCAGTGGAAAGCTGGCAATATCATCTGAATGAAAGTGAAGACAGAGTTTTGGATCTTGAAAACACTGTTGCAGCTAGTGAAAAGGTAGGAAGGAATCTCTTAAAAGCAACAAGGATACAGGAAAAAGAATCATACAACATCTACAAGATGATGCCAAGATGAACAACATTAGATTAATTGGCATCCATAAGAAAGAAGGAGTTAATACAAATGACATAAAAAGAATATGGATGACAAAATCCTGAACTTGATCCCTGGTTCTGAAAAAAAAAATTAAAAAAAAAAAAAAAATATATATATATATATATATATATATATATATATATATATATATATATGAGAGAGAGAGAGAGAGAAGTATTAGCAAAAAACATCCCAAACACACTAGAAAAAAGAAACAGATCATATTTAAAGGAAAACTCATCAAAATAATAGCAGATTTCTCTTCACAAACCAATTTAAGAAGAGCATGGAGCAGAGATTTTTAAGTCCTTCATGGAAAAATATTCCAGCCCAGATTTCTATACCCTGCAAAACTCTCCTTCAAGTTTGATGGAGAAGTAAAATACTTCCATGACAAAGAATAGCTAAACAATTTCATGGTGACAAAACCAACCCTACACAGACTACTAAAAGATATTCTAGAGAGGGACCAAAATGACCAGAACTTTACAAATGAGAATGGAAAGAAGCGACCCAACAGGAAACACAATTAAACACAGGAGATAAAGGGGAAACCAACAGCAGATAAATAACATAGTAATCATAAATCATACATCTCAGTTATAGACATCAATGTAAATGGTCTCAATTCACCAATTAAATGAAATAGAGTGGCAAGTGAATTAGGAAGGAAAGCGCAACAATATGTGATATACAGGAAACACATATAACTCATGAAAAAATTCACAAGATGAAAATCAAAGGATGGAAAACAATACTGCATACCCTAGTACCTCATAAAAAAGCAGGTGCAGCAATCCTATGCTCAGATGGTCTCAACTTCAAAGCAAGGATGATCACACAAGATAAAGAAGGTCACTAGATACTGGTTAGGAAAAAAGTTCAAGAGGAAAAGATAACACTCATAAATACATATGCAAGCAACACAGGAGCACCCAGCTGTATAAGACAAATTTTAATGGACATAGAAACTCTAATATCTAATACGACAATCCTAATAGGTGACTTTAACACCCCCTATCCCAAAAAGATAGGTCAAGCAGAAAAAAAGTTAGCCAAGAGTTAAGAAAACTGAACCAGAATCTTGAACAGAGGGACTTAGTTGACATATACAGTGTCCTACCCAGTCACTTCTGAATACACATTTTTCCAGCTGCTCATGGACCATTTTCTAAGTTAGACTACATAGTAGTCCATAGGTCATACTTACATATGTGCAAGAAAACAGAAATTATCCCATGCATATTTTCTGACCAAAGTGCAATGGAACTAGGAATAAATGACAACAGAAATAAAAAGAACCCTATAAACACAAGGAAAATAAACATCACCCTCCTCAGCAACCAATGTGTTACAGATGAAATTAAACAATATCTACAATTTAATGAAATAGAAACACAACTATTCAGAATTTATGGGATGGACTCAAAACAGTTCTTAGAGGGAAATTTATAGCTCTGAACTCACATATTAAGAAAACTGGATGAGAACAGATAAATACTCTAATGCCACACCTTGAACATCTACAAAAGGAAGAGAAAACCAAACCCAAAGTCCAAAGTCCAAAGATGGGAGGAAATTAAAAAGATGAGAGCTGAAATTAATTCAACTGAGATGAAGAAAACAATACAAAGAATTAATGAAAAGAAGTAGTTTTTGAAATAGCGAATAAAATTGATAAGCCCCTATATAACCTTATAAAAAAAAAGAGGAAGGAAAAAACTAAAATTCAAGCAATAAGGAATGAAAAGGGTGAAATTATTACAGACCCAGTGGAGATTCAGAAGATCATTCATTGCTACTTTGAGAATCTTTACTCTAACAAAATTGAAGGTACAGATAAAATGGACAGATTTCTGGAAAGGTACAATTTAATAAAACTGTATCAAGAAGATATAAGAACTCTCAATATGTCAATAACAGCCAATGAAATACAAAATGTAATAAAATACATACTAACAAAGAAAAGTCCAGGTCCTGATGGATTCACCACTGAATTCTACAAGAAATTTACCAAAGATTTACTCCCAATACTCCTCCAACTCTGCAATAAAATTGAAAATCAAACACTCCTCACAAAATCATTCCTGCAAGCAAGTATCATGTTGATACTCAAACCATAGAAGAATGCAACCGAAAAAGAAAACTATAGGTCAATTTCTCTGATGAACATAGATGCAAAAATCCTCAATAAAATCCTAGTAAATAGAATACACAAAATCATAAAGAGTATAATACACTATAACGAGGTAGAAGTCATCCCAGGGATGCAAGGATGGTTCAAAATATGCAAATCTATAAACATAATACACTATATCAATAGAGGCAAATTCAAAAACCATTGATCATATCAATTGATGCAGAAAACGGCTTTTGATAAAGTCCAACACTCATTCCTGTTCAGAGTCCTCCAGCAAATTGGAATAGATGTCCTCTACCTCAGTCTGATAAAAGCCATCTATAATACTCTAACAACTAACATAATTATAAATGGGTAAAAACTGAAGTCTTTTACTCTTAGGTCTGGTTTACTCTTTGGTCTGGTACAAGAGATAGAAGTCCTCTATCACCACTCATATTCAATATAGTTCTGGAATCATTAGCTGCAGATACTGGACAAGAAAGAAAAATAAAAGGAATAAGAATAGGAAATGAAGAAGTTAAACTATGATTGTTTGGAGATGACATGTTAGTCTACTCAGAAGACCCAAAAATCTCTACTAAGAAACTACTAGAATTAATATTCAAATTCAGTAGAATAGCAGGATACAAAGTCAACACACAAAAGTCAGTAGCATTTGTCTGCACAAGTAACAAACACAATGAGAGGAATTAGAGAAAAAATACCCTTTACAATAGCACTGTGGATAACGAATTACTTAGGAATTAGTCTAAATAAAGAAGTAAAAAAAATCTACTCAATGCAAACTACAGTACTTTGAAAAAAGGAATCATAGAGGATTTTAGAAAATGGAAAGTTATCCCCTGCTCCTGGATAGGGAAAACAAACATAGTGAAGATGACCATACTTTCTAAATTTTTATACAGATTTGATGGAATCCTTATCCAAATACCATCATCATACCTCACAGGCCTGGAGAAGTCATTCCTAAAATTTATTTGGAAACAGAAATGACCTAGAATAGCAAAGACAATACTGGTCAGCAAAGATAAGGTAGGAAGCATTACAATTCCTGACCCAAAATTATACTACAGAACCACAGTCATAAAATCAGCATGGCATTGGCAAAAAATAAATAGACCTGAGGATCAATGGAATAGATTAGAAGATGCACGAGCAAATACAAACGCACTCATCCACCTTATCTTCAATGAAGGGGCCAAACATGTATACTGGAAGAAAGATAGACTCTGTAACAAATAGTGCTGGAAAAGGATATCCACATGCCAAAAATTAAAACTTGGCCCAGGTCTATCACCACACATTTAACTAAAGTCAAAATGGACTAAAGATCTAATTATTAAAACAGAAACACTGAATCTCCTAGAAGCAAAAGAAGGAGACAATCTGGAAGACATAGAAATAGGCAAACATTTCATGGGAGAAAATCAAAATGCACATGTAACTCTTGAAAGAATCAACAACTAGGACCTCTTCTTGCTAAGAAGTTTTTGCGCATCAATAGAAATTACAACAGAATGAAAAGACCACTCACTACCTTCAAAAAAGAAAATAACTAATAAGTATACAGCCAAAGCTCTTCTATCTAGCATTTATAAAGAAACAAAAATACTTGGATCCCGAAATTCAAATGCCCAACCCAGAAATGGGCATCAGAGATGAACATACACTTTTCAGAGGAAGAAATACTAGAAGCCTATCATTACATGAAGAAATGCTCCACATTGCTACGCACCTGTGAAATGCAAACTAAAACAACATTTAAATACCATCTCACCCCAGAAAGAATGGCTATCATAAAGAAATCAACCAACAGCAAATGTTGGAGAGGCTGTGGGGAAAAAGGAACACTTCTCCACTGCTGGTGGGAATGGAGACTGGAGCAACTCTTGTGGAAGCAAGCATACAGGCTTCTCGAAAGAACTAGGACTGGAAATCCGAATTGATCCAGCTATTCGCCTATGGGAATTTTCCCCAAAGAACTGAAAACATCATATCATAGTGATAACTGTGCATCTATGTTTATAACAGCACAATTTGTGATACCCAAATCATGGAAACAACCAAAATGCCCATCATCTGAAGACTGGTTAAAAAAGATGTGGTGCTTTTATACAATGGAATATCACTCAGCTATAAAGAAAGAGAACCCAGAAGACTTCATATATAGGTGGTTGTATCTTGAACATATACTCATAAGTGAAATAAACCAGACCTCCATGTGTAAGTATCACATAGTGTCCCTAGTGTAAGAACCCTAAAGATGAAATAAAAATGGAGAGGTATAATGCAAATGAATGGAAATCAAGGACTTGAAAGTTAAACAGTGAAGTGACTGCAGCAGGAAACATAGGAAACTTGGCAGGAGGAAAACCATGCATTTATGTACACAGGATGAATTAGAAAATGGTCCTAAAGTTCTCCAACAAGTTCTTGACACTCAGAAAAACAACGTGTAAGACTGAAATCATGCTCGGAATGCTTGTCATTCTGATCTTGTAGATGTGTGCTGCTTCTAATGTAATTTCAATTATTGCCATATTCTTTCTCAAGTAAATGTTTCCTTTAAAAGAAAACAAAATATGGTAATTAAAGAGAAAATGAGATAAGGAAAAATGCCACAGGATTGACTTGCTATAATTTTGTATATGCTTAGATTTCTAAATTTCTGTGTAAAAAGTATAACAGTTTTTAATCACATTCTATAGGGATTTATTAGAATATCAGTGATTGGTGGAAAATATCGGTTCAGTGTTAAGTCAATGGCATATAATATTTAGAAAGACAGTGACGATAAGCTCAAGTACTTATGTAATAGAGTAATAGTATCACAAAGCTTCTCTTCTGGAGGGCTAATAATTTAAGCTTACACACCAAAAAATTAGAGAACAAGAAGGGCTAAAAGGATAGCCACTATTTTGGCCCTAGTTCTTCAAGATCAGTGAGGACTTAGGACATAAGACAACCTGTACTGAAATATCCTATAACTCGTTGGCGTCCCAAATTTTCTGTTCAAGGAGATTATGGGACCACAAGGGAAAGGGATTGATGATGTATAGTGTGCCTATGAAGAATCACTAGAGAGAAAAATTCTCTCAGGCTTTCACACAGAGCAAATTGGTCAAGCAATGACCCTGACTTATCCAGATGGTTGACACTGACAACAGTTCTACAACAAATTGTACATGGTTTCAAAGTAAATCCTGAGGGGATTTGACTGACCTTGGGAGGTACAAAAGTTTCATGTTTTGTTATACGTATCTTGCTTTAAATTGTCCTTCATCACCCAGCAGAAGAGTTTAAACACAAGGCATAAAAGGTAAAGCTAGATTAGTGTGCTGAGCTGTAAAAGGCTCAAGTCAATAGCTTCTAACATTGGCAGTTCTGCTGATAACACACTATATTCCTCTATGAATACAACTACTCAGTCCAATGAGAAGAAATTCTTGTACCAGTAGTGTTTAAAAAAGTTATCATGTCTGCATCTGGTACTTCGAACAAGTCCTATGAAGACAACAATATGATGAATTGCACTGGTTATTGTGATTGTCCTACTAGTGTTTTGAAAGTGTCTCAATGTTATTTCTTAATAAAAGTAATAATAAATAAATAAAATACATAAGTAGAATAAAAATTATCTGATAGAACAGAGGAAAGTCAATCAGAAAGCAATGGAAAAGAATAACTATCAATATCCTTATCCTTGAGGCAAAAATTGGGATTCCTGCATGATGCACAGAATGGTCTTTCACAGAATCAAGAACATTTTTTCTTGGTACAGGGTGAGAATGTGATCAAGACAAGGCAGGCTTGGATAGATAGATGTGTTGTTAATAGTTTTTGGTAGCCAGGCATAGTGGTTCATGCATATAACTCCACTGTACTGCATAGCTGAAGCAAGCAACTTGCACATTTAATTACAGCCTTGTAAGCTGAGTTAGAAAATCATGTTTCAAAATTTTAAAAACTAAAAATGATTCAGGATGTGGCTCAAAGCAAAAGCCTTATGTTCAATGCTTAATTCCAGAAAAAAAGTTTATGTTTAGTTTTTACAGTTAAGAGGATATCTTCTCAGTGCTATGTTGGAGCATAGTATTCAACTCATTTGATATAACAATTTCAAGCTTAAAATGAGACCAAGTAATATGGTTTTGTGCTTTCTACTAGCTATATTCAGTTCAGAAGGTGTATATATAGATCAGAGTGATAGGCTACTAGAAGTTATTTAAAAACTAGAAATTAGATTAGAATTACAATGATTGCCCTTTAAAGACAGCAGAGGACATGAAGGCCACTGAATAAATAAATTTAGATATTCTAAGTGAAGACAATTTGTTGGAGGCAAGCCTGAACACATGTCTGGGAGTAGAGACTAAGCAAAGAAAAATAGTCTTCATATCAGAAACAATGTCTGGGGTACCTTTTAGAACCCCATTCATGAAGCTTTCAAATTCCATACAGGAGTGATTTTACTTTGAGCAGTGAGAGATCATCAAGAATCTCTATCAATGATAACCAACAGAGACCTATATGTCAAGAAATGGATAATCTTACATCAAGCATAAAGGTTTCTTTTTTGTTTGTCTTATTTCACCAGTGTGGGAAATGAAAGGAGTTAACTCCAAAATACATAGCTCAACTAGATTCTGGCCAACAGGCTAACAAAGAAGTAAATTTGCCTTGTGCACAGAAGCATCTTTTCAGCTTCCAACTATTATTTAATAAACACTTACAATCCCATACTTTCTTGTAATTACAAAAGTGTAATGAACCTGATGATCCCCTTGGACTTCCAATTGAAGTATTCCCATGATAATCTAACATTTTCTCTGTATAAGTATAACACAATGATTCTTTTTACCACCCACATGCAATGCATGTTTTCTGGTATTTAGTACATGGTCTACAGGGTCTCCCTACACAGATTGGATTCGTAGTGATCCTCCTGTTTGCAGCCTCCCAAGTGCTGGAATTACAGTCACGTGACACTACATGCAGTCTCAATCACAGTCTCAGTCTAGGTGCACCACTGCAGGCAGGGCTCGCACAGCAAGCCATGGAATCAAACCCCTCACCCCTTAGTCTCCCTAAGCAAGTGCTTTGATCTGCTGAGCTATTTGGCCAGCCCTTTATACCAGGTCTTAATGTGAAGCTAAGTTTAAGATAGCTTACATTGGAATAAAAGTATTTTTTTATTTCAAAACACTAAACGCGTCTAAATAATTTCCACCTCTCAGTTATACATCCTACAAATATATCCACATAATTGCCTAGACTAAAGTCAAATGTGTATCTCCCATCCATGCTTTTACTTGATACAAGAAATGCTGCTTACTGGCGAAAATAGAAAATTTTCAAATTTGACAAGAATATGTACATATAGTTAAAAGAATATTACTGCAATAATTTGCAGTTCAAATTGAGTTCAAAATATTTTAAAAGAATTAAATTGAGAGAAACTACAACTGTCTTTTCAAAACTGCTTCCTTCAGCATGATATTTTCATTGTTAATTATATCATTTCCAATTTTATTACTCAAAACAAATAAGTATAATGAATTCACAATAAACTAAAGGCATATTTTGGACAGGATCTAGGCATTAGAAGAGCAATTTTGTGTTACTGCAAGGTTTTCTACTAAACCTCATAGATGCTGTGTACAAAATTATGTATTTTAAAATCCAAAAAGCACAAGAAATTAATATGAATTGAAGAACATAATACACACACA
>PVJA010056566.1:0-10766 GCA_004027025.1 Myocastor coypus
GCTGGGCTGGGACAGGAAGTTAGTCGCGGGAACGCAGAGGCGGGGCAGAGGGGCGCAGGGGCTTACCCGCAGCGGGTGCGCAGGCTCAGCTCCCAGCGGTCTAGTATTGCTAATTGTACCACTGTAAATAAGAAACCATATCTGCCTGAACCAGACAGTCTCCCTTGGGCAATATTGGGAGGAGCTTGGGTTATAACCTCACCAAAGGTCTATGCCAAAGGATAGAGGACGGTGCCAGAGGGAAACTAATATCTCACTCTCAATATACAGAGAAGGCAAAATTGTGGGACACACAAAACAAAAATCTCTGACACAGGAGAGATACCTAAAGAACAGACTTTTTTAGAGAGGCTCTGATTACAGTGATATAGATACCTACTATCTAACTTTTACCAAAAAAAAAAGCATTGTAGAAATCAAAATAAATAGTTCTCTGCGAAATAGAAAATGACGAAAAGAAGGAGCAAAATTCATTATCAGGTCCCAAGCCCACCCAGAACAAACCCAGGTGTCATCAGTATAGAAAAAAATTGGAACCACACACCTGAAATCTCTGAAATAACAGCAACTAAAGTAAAGAAACAACAGCGAAGAGTATAGAGGAAATCAGACCAGAAATAACCTCCCAGATTAAAAAAAAAAGAAATGATAACTATAATGAAAGAATTACAAAATGTTTCTATAGAAGACGCTGATAAAAGATAGAGAATAGAAAAGTGATGGAACCCTTTAATGAGTAACATAGGAAAGAAATACAATGCATGAAACAGATTCGAGGAGGTATATAGGAAATTAAAATCTCTATTAAAGGTTGGCTAAACCTTTTGAATGAAAATGAAGATAAACTTTCAGACTTTGAAGATACTGTCATAGCTAGTAAAAAGTTCTCTCTCTCTCTCTCTCTCTTTAGGTTTTTTTTTGTGCAGGGTCTCACTATGCAGCTTGAACTAATAGTGATCCTTGTGGTTTCTGCCTCATTAGTGCTGGGATTACAGCTGTGTGCCACCACGCCCAGACTCCATTGCCATCTCAGCGCAACTGCGGTAGGGCCAGTGCAGCTTGCAGTACCAGGGATTGAAGTCTGGCCCCTGAGCTTACTTAACCAAGCACTTAGCTCGCTGAGCTATATGGCCAGCCCTTAATAAAAGGTCTCTTAAAGGTAAGTAGGATCTAGGAAATGATTCAAGAGCTGCAAGCGAATTCAAAGATGAACAACATAAGATGTGCAGGCATCTATCAGAAGGAAGAAATCAACACAAATGATATAAAAATAATATGGACAAAAGTATAGCAGAAAACTTCCTAAATATGGGGAAAGAATGTGACATTCAGTTAACCAAGGCATATACAATTTCAAATAATATCAACTCAATTAAAACTACACCCAGATGTGTAATAATCAAGATCCAAGAAACTTAGCAGAAGAACAACATGCTTAAAACCACTAGAGGGGTTGGGGAGATAGCTCAGTAGAATAAGCACTTGCCTGGCAAGCACAAGGGCCTCAGTTCAATCCCCATTTCTGCAAAAATAACTAACTAACTAGCTGACTAACTAACAAAATAAATAAATGAATAAATAAACAAAAGCCACTAGAGAAAAGAAACAGATCACATTTAAAGGAAAACACATCAGAATAACAGCAGATTTCTCCTCGCAAAGCATCAAGGCAAGAACAGCATGGAGCAAAGTATTTCAAGTCCCACAAGAAAACAAATTCCAACACAGACTGATACACCATGCACAACTCTGTTTCAAGTTTAATGGAGAAGTACTTCCATGACAACAACTAACATTCATGATGATCAAACCAACCCTATACAGAGTATTAAAAGATACTCTAGAAAGAGATCAAAATGATCACAATTCCAAGAATAACAACAGAAAGAACCCACAAAAGGGTAAACAAACACAGGAGAAAAGCAGGGAATAATGAACAGGAAATAACATGACAAAAATAATTCAATGCATATCAGTTATAACCACGAATGTAAATGGACTCAATTCACCAACTAACAGAAATAGATCGGCAGAGTTGATTAAGAAACAAAATTTAGCTGGGGAGATAGCTCAGCTACACAAGCACCTGCCTCACAAGTGCAAGGTTGTGAGTTTGATTTCCAATACAAAAAAAAAAAGAAAGAAAGAAAGAAAGAAAGAAAGATCCATTTTGTTTTGTCAGAGATGGACGTTGGACGTTCCACTGTAGTTAAAGAATCTGTATTTGGAGAAGTCTTTAAAGGACATTTTTATTCGTGAAGTCAGCTCAAATATTGTATGTACTTGAATTCAGCAAAATAACCCAATATACTCCAGTAGTCCATAACAGTAGTGGGTTATCAGCGTATCTCGCAATTGTCGAAGTAATGTATTAATTATTATAACCATCCTACTAACCTGTTTTGAAACCGTTTCACTGCTATTTTATCTTTTTTCTCACTAAAATGAATTAAAAAAGAAACAAAATCAAACAGCATGCTGTATGCAAGAGACACATTTAACCCATAAAGAAACTCATAGGCTAAAAATCAAAGGATGGAAAACAATACTGCTTGTTCCAGAATCTCAGAAAAAAGCAGGGGTAGCTATACTGGTTGCAGACAATCTGAACTTCAAGAATGGTCAAATGAGATAAAGAGTGTCACTACATACTGGTTAGCAGAAAAATCCAACAGGAATAGATAACAGTCATAAATATGTATACCCCAAATATGGGAGCACCCAACTATATAAGACAAACTTTAATGCACATGAATGAAAGGGATAAAAAGGGCAAAATTACTACATATCCTGTAGAAATCCAGAAAATCACCAATAGCTATGTTGAAAATCTTTACTCTCACAGAACCAAAGACAGAGAAGAAATGGACAGATTCCTAGATAGGTACAAATTACCAAAACTGAATCAAGAAGATATAGAAATTCTGAATAACCCAGTACCAGCCAATGAAATAAAAAATGTAATAAAGGGCCAGCCAGATAGCTCAGCAGACTAAAATGCCTGGTTACACAGAGGCAGCAGCCAGGGTTTGATTCTGGAGGGTCAGATCAGCCTCACTGCTGGGAAGTGCTGAGATGGCAATTGAGATAGGGGGTGGAGCTGTGCACGTGTAATCCCAGTGCTTGGGAGGCTGAAAACAGAAGAATCACTACGAGTCCAATGTAAATAGTGAGACCGTAAACATCCTGTAGACCTTGTACCAAATATATAAATAAAATTAACAGAAAACTTACCAACAAAGAAAGTCCCAAGTCCTGATGGATATGCAGCTGTATTCTACAAGAAATCTGCAAAAGATTTAATCCCAATACTCCTAAAATTCTTCAAAGAAATTAAAAAGAAGCAATACTCCCAAAATCATTCATAGAGGCAAGCATTATACTGATACCAAAACCAAAGAAAGATTCAACCATAAAAGAAAACTACAGGCACACCTTCCTCGTGAACATAGATGAGAAACTCTCAAAAATACTACCAAATAGAATACAGAAGACATTTTTACATGCCCAAGCACCTCAGAGAAAAGCAGAGCTAGCAATCCTGTTTGCAGATAGTCTGAAATTCAAACCAATATTGATCAAATGAAGTAAAGATAGTCACTACACACTAGTCAGGGGAAAAATTTAAGGTGAAGAGGTAGCACTAACAAACATATATGCACCCAAAATGGGAGCACCGAGTTATATAAGATAAATCTTAATGGACATGAAAAATCTAATACCCAGTACCACAGTCTTAGCAGGAGACCTTAACACCCCTTTATCCCAAAAAGATATATCAAGCAGACAAAAATTAGCAAAGAAGTAGCAGAACTGAACCAGAACTTAGAAACTGGATTTAGTGGACTTATACAGATTTTTCCACCCAATTGCTTCTGAATACACATTTTTTTCACCTGCACATGTGACACTTTCTAAAATAGACCATATACTAACTAGTCCATAGATCACACTTAAATATATGGAAGAAAACAGAAATTATCACATGCATATTATCTGACAACAGTGCAATGAGACTGGAAATAAATGACAAAAAAAAAAAAAACAGAAATACATGGAGATTAAGCAACACCCTCCTCCACAACCTATGGGTTACAGAGGAAATTAAACAATATCTATAGTTTAATGAAAATTTAAATACAACCCAATGGAACTTATGGGATGCAATAAAAGCAGTTCTTAGAGAGAAATTTATAGCTCTGAACTCACACCTTAAGAAAACACTGGAAACAAATAAGAACCCTAATACTGCATGTAGATCATCTAGAAATGGAAGAGTTAGCTATACCCAAAGCCCAAAGACAGGAGGAAATTATAAAGATTAGAGCAGAAATTAATTAAATTGAGACAAAGAAAACAATACAAAGAATTAATGAATCAAAAAGCTGGTTCTTTGAAAGATTAAACAAAATTGATAAGCCCCTACCTAACTTCATTAAAAAGAGGAAAGAAAAAAACTAAAGTTTAATCAATATGGAATGAAAAGGGCAACATTACCACAGACGCAGTTGACATCCAGAAGATCATTAATAGCTACTTTGCAAATCAGAATTTTTACTCGCACAGAAATGAAGACAAAGATAAAATGGACAGATTCCTGGAAAAGTACACTTTACAAAAACTGAATCAAGAAGATATAAGAACTCTTACTAACACAATAACAGCCAATGAAATACAAAGTGTAATAATAATTAAAAAAAAAAAAACACCGACGAAGAAAAGTTCAGGTCCTGTGTATTCACTACTGAATTC
This sequence comes from Myocastor coypus, assembly GCA_004027025.1. NCBI lineage: Eukaryota > Metazoa > Chordata > Mammalia > Rodentia > Myocastoridae > Myocastor > Myocastor coypus. The sequence goes on from PVJA010056566.1 coordinate 4,753, forward strand.
TACAAGAAATTTACAGAAGATCTAATCCCAATACTCCTCAAACTCTTCAACGAAATAAAAAAGGAAACAGTCCTCCCAAAAACATTCCTGGAGGCAAGTATTATGCTGATACCAAAACCAGAGAAAGATACAACTAAAAAAAGAGAACTATAGGCCAATCACTCTCATAAACATAGACACAAAAATCCTCAATAAAATTCTAGCAAAAAGAAAACAGAAAATCATTAAGAAAATTATACACCATGACCAGGTAGGATTCGTCCCAGGAATGCAAGGATGGCTCAACATATGCAAATCTATAAATGTAATACACTATATCAATAGAGCCAAATCCAAAAAAACGTATGATCATCTCAGTTGATGCAGAAAATTTTTTTTTTTTTTTTTTTGTCTTTTTGAGGCAGGGTCTCGCTATGCAGTTCAGGCTGGCCTTGAGCTCACTTTTGTAGCCCAGGCTGGTCTCGAACTCGCACCAATCCTCCTGCTTCAGCCTCCCAAGTGCTGGGATTACAGGCGTGTGCCACCACGCCCGGCTGCAGAAAAGTTTTTGACAAAGTCCAACACTCATTCATGCTCAAAGCTCTACAGAAAATTGGAATAGATGGCCTCTGCCTCAATTTGATAAAAGCCATCTATGACAACTCAACAGCTAACATAATTCTAAATGGGGAAAAATTAAAGTCTTTTACTCTCATAACTGGTACAAGACAAGGATGTCCTCTATCACCACTCCTATTCAATACAGTTCTGGAATCATTAGCTAGAGCCCTTAGACAAGAGAGAGAAATAAAAAAGAATACAAGCAGGTAAAGGAGACGTTAAACTATCATTATTTGCAGATGATATGAAAGTCTACTAGGAAGACCCAAAAAACTCCAAGAAGCAACTAGAATTAATCCACAATTTCAGTAGCATAGCAGTATACAAACTCAACACCCAAAAGTCAATAACATTCCTCTACACAGATAACAAACACACTGAGAGAGAAATTAGAGAAATACCTTTTACAATAGCATCAGGGAAAATGAAATACTTAGGAATTAATCTAATTAAAGAAGTAAAAGATCTATTCAATGAAAACTGCAATACACTGAAAAAAGAGCTCCTGGAGGATTTCAGAAAAGGGAAAAATATCCCCCACTCCTGGGTAGGATGAACCAATATTGTGAATATAGCCATACTCCCAAAATTGCTATACAGATTTAATGCAATCCCTATCAAAATACCATCAACATAAATCACAGACCTGGGAAAATCATTCCTAAAATTTTTTTGGAACCAGAAAAGACCTAAAATAGGGAAGATAATCCTGGGTAACAAAGGTAAGATTGAAGGCATTGCAATTCCTGACTTAAAATTATACTACAAAGCTATTGTGATACAGTCATCATGCTATTGGCAAAAAAAAAAAAAAAAATAGACCTGAGGATCAGTGGAATAGATTAGAAGATGCAGAAGCAAATACAAACACACTCAGCCACCTTATCTTCGACAAAGGGTCCAACCATATTTACTGGAACAAAGATAGCCACTTTAACAAATGATACTGGAAAAAACTGGCTCTCAACGTGCCAAAAACAAAACTTGACCCAGAGCTACCACCATGCAGTAAACTAAAGTCAAAATGGTTTAAAGATCTAAATATTAAAAGAGAAACGCTAAATCTCCTGGAAGAGAAAGGAAAGGAAATGTTCAAGACATCAGAGATGGCAAACAGTTCATGGACAAGAATCAAAATACACGTTTAATACTTGAAAGGATCAACAACTGGGACCTCCTCCAGCTGAGAAGTTTTGGCACATCAAAAGAAATTACCAACATAGTGAAAAGACAACCCACAAATTTCAAAAAAGATTTAAGAAATAGTATTCAAACAAAGATCTTCTATCTAGAACTTATAAAGAACTAAAAAACATTAAAGCTCAAAAGTCCAATCTAGAAATGGGCATCTGAGATGAACACACACTTCTCAGAGAAAGAAATTCAACAAGTCTACAAATACATGAAGAAATGCTCCACATCGCTAGCCATTCATAAAATGCAAAGTAAAACAACACTTAGATATCATCTCACCCCCAGAAAGAAGAGCTACCCTAAAGAAATCAAATAACAACAAATGTCTGAGCAGCTGAGGGGAGAAAGGAATGCTTCTCCACTGCTGGTGGGAATGCAGACTGGTGCAACCATTACGCAAAGAAGTGTGGAGGCTCCTTAAAAAACTAGAACTGGAAATCCCATTCAATCCATGTCTCCCACTACTGAGACGGCAATTGACACTGGGTGTGGTGGTGCATGCCTGTAACCCCAGATCTTGGGAGGCTATTTAAACACAGATCACTATGAGTCCAATCAGTAGTGAGGCCCTCAACACCCTGTAGATCCTTTCTTAAAATGCAATTTTTTAAAAAAAGAAAAGAAAGCATGTGGAAATGTTGAAGACATATGATAGGCAGACAGTTTATGAACAAAAATCAAATTTCACAGAAAATACTTGAAAGCATAAACTGATATCTCATTTTATTGAGAAGTTTCTGCATGTCAAAAGAAATTAGCAACAGCATGAAATGACAACCCACAAATTTGGAAAAAATCTTAATCAATAATCACTTAGACAAAGGTCATCTATCTGAAATATATAAAGCATTTTTAAGAAAGTAGACCCCTGAAATTTAAAGACCTAATCCATAAACGGGCATCTGAGATGAATACACACTTCTCAGAGGAAGAAATACAAGCGGCAAATAAACACATGAAAAAAATGTCCCACAGAACTGGCCGTTCGAGTAACACAAATTAAAACAACACTGAGATAATATCTCACTCCAGAAATAATGGCTATCATATAGAAACCAACTAGTAACAAATGTTGGAAAGGCTGTGGTCAAAAGGAACCCTTCTCCACTGTTGCTGGGAACATGCACTGGTACAACCACTATGGAAATCAGTGTGGAGACTCCTCAAAAAAATAGGACTGGAAATCCCATTTTACCCAGCTGTTCTCTTTCTGGGTATTTTCCAAAAAGAAATGAAAATATCATACCCTGGTGATTTATGTGCACCCATGTTTATACTAACACAATTTGTCATAGCCAAATCTGGGAAACAGTCAAAATGCCCATTACCTAAACAATGGATAAAGAAGATGTGGTATTTTTATACAATGGAGTATTACTCAGCTATAAAGAAAGACAAATTTGAAGCCTTTATATGTAAGTGGATGCAACTAGAAGCTATGCCCATAAGTGAAATAAATAATTAAATATTATCCACATGTGTATCATATTATCTCCCTAGTATAAGAACCTGAAAGAAGAAATAAAACCTGAAAAGGATAATAGATATAGTAAAAGAGAGAAAAGAAAAAGTTAAGGATTAAACAACAAATATCAGAGAAATGAGAAAATATGGGAAAAACATATATATATATATATATATATATGATAGATGATGTGACTCTACTAATTTCCATCAGTTTTTTTGAAAATAGCAGTTAATGTGTAGAATTTGCAACTCTCATCTTGGTCTTTTAAGTGTGTACCATTTCTAATGTCCTATCAATCATTATATCCATTAAAATATTTTTTAAAAAAACAAAGAAAATAAAATTTAATATTTCTTGAGAGCAAGCACTAATAACCAATAGTTTGTCCAATCTTGCATAACCGTATCTGTTAATCTGAGAAACAGATTCAGTGATAAAAATAGATAATATTCAGTCATTCATTGTTAATTAACTATTCTTATTTTAAAAATCTGTAACATATGTATTGTTGTATGTACTCTACTTATTTATTTCTGCTATTTATTTTTGCTTTTGCTTTTACTCTTCCAAATAAAATAAAATAAGAGAACAAACGATCAAATGTCGGGAGAGTATGAAAAGACTTGGCGAACCAGCAGACCATGGTGCAGTCCAATGACTGCACAGGATGACAGGGAAGAAAGGAAGCTCTTAGATTGCAGTGCAGTTCTGAGGTCTCAGAAAAGCTGTTGGAGAGTCTGAAAGCCAAAGGTGGCCATTAGAGGATGTGGAACTCCAAGGAATGGGTCTTCTCTAGCGTTGCCACTATGCTCATTCATTTCTCGGGAACAGTCTGTGGGAAGTGTGATTTTGGCAAGAAAACAATAATGGATTATACAACACAGCATCTGGCCTCTCAGTCAGTTATACACACTTTAATTGCAGATTTTAGAGGCACTTTGTGGTGAGCACCACAATAAATAAATTCGACTTGTGGTTGAATTTTAGAAAACTATGGGTCAAAAACAGAACTATTATTTGCTTCAGTCACAAATACATCCTTCACTGTCAATAGGCTAGTTATATAGAAATCCTGAGCTAGACCAAAATGAACCACCAATATACCCCATAGAGTTGAAGGGACTGGGATAAACCATGAAAAGTAATAGCTAAGGTGGATTTAAAATATATTGTCAGAATGGAAATGTGGTTTCACATTATGGAAGAGCAAAACAAAACAAAAAATGAACAACAATAATAATAACAAAAGAAAGGCATGAATAAAACAAATTATCTCTAGTCATTTTAGGAGTGTAAGTACTGAATTTGAAAGAAACAGAAAATAATAATTGAGTTTGCAGAGCATTCCATATCTTTTTTACATGAAAGGAGAATAAACACCATTACCTATGCTTTATTTAGGGTTGAGGGTTTGCTAGATGAGAAGCAAGAGTTTAAAAAATTCAAAGTCTGAAAAGCAGTGATAATTATTGCCCTTGATGACATACAATAATATCACGTAGGATGCAGTCAACTTTATCTGGGTATCTACTATAATGAATATGGTTTCCAGAACTAGAAAGCATGGCAGAACAGGTAAAATTTATGCCAAACATGGATTGTCTGGGGTCAGAAGAGGTTCTGCTTCCCTTTGGGTTTCCTGGTATATCCTCAGTTTCAGTGCATGGGACTTTATGTGTATGAGTGCAAAATGATGCTATATCAGATGCAACATTACCAGAGGTTTTAAAAAGATCTTATAGGCTCTGCCTATAAGTACAAGTGGGATTGTACCTTGACACCAGCAGAAAATCTTGACTTGTACTTAACTTACCAAGGTTTCCAACAGGCAATGTTAAGTGTGGCTGCTTCAATTCACGCTCATACAGCCATCTCAGCCGCACCTGGAATTCAATGAAGTGACTGCTCTTATACCTCAAAAAGGCTAATTGTCTACTTGTACTCTGTGATGGTATCTCAGTTACATTTACTCATTGCTGGGACAAAATACCCGACACCCAAAACTAGGGAAGGAAAGGTTTATTTAGCTCACACTTGGTGGAGGTTTGCCTGTTTTTGGCTGGCTCCCAAACAGAGTGGCACATATCAGAGAGCAGCAGTTCATGGCAGAAGAAAACACTTAAAAGCAAAAGGAAGGACAGCAGCTGTGGCTTCTTACCAGCCTCTCTCCTCTCCTTATACTGTGAACAAGCTACCCTGGGGCTGGAGGTGTAAAATTCTCACAGTGTCCATGCCCTCCTCTTGCACTGGATGAAGATGTTTACAAAATAAGAATTCTAGCTTCCTGCTGAGTCACTTAATTAAACTTCTAAACTTCTCAAGTTGATACAATGTATCAACCAGTACAGGTTGCAAAAGTAAAAGTGCAGGCAGGGCACCCACCCCACTATCTATCTTGGTGTTTCCTGTAATATTGAAGAGGTACCTTTTTCAGATGTACAGGGGTTGTGGGATAAGATAGGGAATATAAATGAGCCTCCTGAGTTCCTTGCTCTGCTGAAGAAACCCAGGAACAATTATGAATCTGAGAAGCTTTGATTAGTATGCAGACAAAATGTTCTAACAGTAGAAATAGTCTATGCTTACTGTCTTTATATTGAAACCTGGATCAGAGCAGTGTATACGTATTGCAAGGGTGAATTTATGGTTAGCAATTCAATGTCTGAGTTCTATTAGTTGGCTGATCAAGTAGCATTCTTTTTTTTTTTTTTTTTTTTTTTTTTTTTTTTTTTTTTTTTTTTTTTTTTTTTTT
>PVJA010056567.1:0-10719 GCA_004027025.1 Myocastor coypus
GGGGGGCAGGGAGGGGTGGGAGAGGACCTGGTGCGTCTAGCGAATGGGTTTGGGGTGACTAAGGAATCCTGCCAAAAAGGCAGAGTGAAAAGGCCGGGCCTTGTGAGGGCTGTGAGCGTTTCCATGGCGACCCCAGCTGCTGCCTGGGCTCCGGCTCTAGCTGGCTTCCTCTCAGGGCCTCGGCCGCCACCACATGGTTACCCAGCTGGAGAAAGATGGAAGAATCCCATGGGTTGTCTTGGCCCAGGGTATCATCAGGCGGTGCCACTGTGTCCTGTCAGAGAGGGCTCCGAGAGGCACGTCAGGGCCTCGGCTCATCAGCGTCTTGTGTAGCCAGAGGGAGGGATGGGCTGCCTGCTGTGGGGCCAGATCAACTGGGAACAGGTCCTTGGGAGGCCTGGGCCTTGGGTGGGAAGGGGTGAGGCTGCTGTGCCCACGGGATGAGAGAGAGTGGAGCAAGGCAGGTGGGAGGTAGGGGAGGTGTGCGTACCACATTTGGTAGATCTGGCACTTCATTGAAGAAGACATGACAGCTCCTTTCGTCTGTTCTTGTCTAGCTCCTCTCTTCCAGATTCTTCCCCACTCCTGAGCCTACAGAGACTGAGATCTTGACTGGATACTAAAGTTGACTGAATGAATGAATGAATGGAGGAGAGATGAGACAGAATGAATTCGATTCCCAGCATGCCGTGCTGGCCCCAACCCTAGGGCGCACTGAGATGGCGATTGAGACTGAGCGTCGTTGTATGTGCCTGTAATTCCAGCGCTTAGGAGGCTGACAACAGGAGAATCCCTGTGAGTCCGATCTGCATAGTGAGACCCTGTAGACTTTGTACTAAATACATTAAAAGGAAAAAAAAAAAAAAAGACAATAGAAAATCAGTAAGGGTTAGAGATGTGCTTGACCCAGATATGGCACAGCGCATACCAGCCCCCGGATGCCACCCTCCTGGACACACCTGCTGAGACAATGACCTGTCAGCATCTCCTGTGTGCCCACACTGTTGCTAAATTTTGTCACCTTTTTTGTTGCTGAAAAATCACCCATGTGATTTTTTGTTTCATACTTCATCTTAGCATTCAAGTTGGTTTTGTACCCACTGGTTGTAGCCCTGTTTTGTTTGGTCTCCATGTGGAGCTGCCTTTGCAAGCTAGGTCAGGTGCTGCCCTTCGTCCTGGGTGTGTCTGCCTGTGCGTGTGTGGGTTTGCACCCTTGCTGCCTTTGCAGTAGGTGGTTACTTAACACAGCGAGCCCAGCCCATTAGCAGGGACCCCGTGGGCTCAGGAAGTGTCCTCGGCTTCCGGCATGTTGCAGCCCTGGAGCCGCCGCGTGAACACAGAGCTGTAAGTGGACACAGCTTCCTGGCATTCTGATGGAGAGCTGGCCAATGGAGGGGACTCGCTGGGCCCCGCCCACCTTCTGGGGGGAGCAGCGCATGCTCCTGATGCTTGGTGATGAGATGGGAGCAGGCCGTAGGGATCCGTGTCCGTCCTCGGCCCCCCTCAGGCCCCTTCTCTACTGCACTCCCTCACTCCAACACTCCCTCTAAGGCCAGGTTTCACTTTGCAGCATCCTGATGCTAGCTGAATGTTTTGTTTTAAATAACAGTACCTGGGATTTGAATACGGGGCCTTTGAACTGAACTACATCCCTAGCCTTTATTTTTATGTTATTTATTTATTTGTTTGTTTGTTTGTTTGTTTATTTATTTATTTTTAGTGGTACTGGGGATTGAACTCAGGACCCTGCACTTGGCCAGGCAAACACTTATTTTACTGAGCTATCTCTTTGGCCCTTTATTTTTATTTTTATTTATTGTTTATTTATGTATTTGGTATAGTGTCTCACTGTGTGGTTACGACTCATACTGATCTTCCTGTTTTGAGCCTCCCCAGCGCTGGGATTATAAGAGTCTCTGTAGCCAGCTCAGTGTGCCTGGGGGTGGAGCTAACATTGCATACAGTACAGGGGAGCGAACTCCTTGTCTGCCCAGCTTTTCCTCCTCTTCCTCCTCCTCCTCCTCTTCCTCCTCCTCCTCCTCCTCCTCCTCCTTCTCCTTCATCTTTCTCTTCCTTCTCCTCTTCTTCCTCTTCCTCTTCCTCTTCCTCTTCTTCCTCCTCCTCCTCCTTCTTCATTTGTTTTGTTTTTTTGGTGGGACCAGGGTTCGAACTCACAACCTTGCACTTGCCAGGTGCCACACAGCTATCTCCCCCGCCCACCCCGCTTTTTAAAATTATTAGTATTGTCTATAGAATATAATGATTACACTTATCTTGGGGAATTGATCCTGTACATAATCTTAATTCTTTTTACCGCCCTTTCCTCCTCCAAAGGGGTTTCATTGGATTGGTAATGCCCTTTAAGGTATACCCATTTCATTTTTTAAAAACTTTATTTATGTTATGACTGACTTAGCCTGCCCTGAGGGTGGGGCTGGCTCAGCATGTGGTGCTGTAGTTTGAACCATGGTCCCTGTAGCTGCCTAAGCAGAAGCTTTGGACCCCTGAGCTATCTTACCTGGCCCCAATATATCCATTTCATGTGATAGCTATGCTTCTTAAGATTTGTTTTCATGGGCTGGGGAGATAGCTCAGTAGAATAAGAACTTGCCTGGTAAGCACAAGGGCCTGAGCTTTCAGCACTTGTTTTCAAAGACTTGTTTTCAGCACTGAGGATTGAGTCCAGGATCTCTTTTATGCTAGTAGAGTGCCACTGAGCTGCATCCCTACCTAGCCCTGGTTTTTTTGTATTGCTTTGTTTTTCACCTTTGAGACAGGGTCGCCCAGAGATGCTAAATTGCACAGGTGAGGCTCAGATTTGCAATCCTCTGCCTAGACCTCCCAGAGTGCCGGGATTGTAGGTGTATACCACCGTACCAGGCCTGTAATTGTTTTGTTGTATACTCATTTATCATCAAATGTTGATTATGACAGTATAAGGTCACAAAGCAGAAACTTTGTGAACATGGCCTGTCCCGAAAATTTTAGTCTCTGGAAGTCTCTGGCTATCAAGGAAGTGCTCACTTTTTACTTAAGAAATTAATAAAGTGGGGCTGGGGAGATAGCTTAGGGGTACAAGTGCCTACCTGGCAAGAGCAAGGTCTTGAGTTCGATCCCCAGTTCCAGAAAAAAAAAAAAAAAAAAAAAAAAGGTGGGGGCAGGGCCACAGCTTAGTAGAATATATACTTGCCTGGCAAGTATAAGACCCTGAGTACAACCCGTGGTACCACAAAAAAGAAAAAAAATGAAACAAAAAAACTACTTGAGTTCTTTCAAGAAGAGGCGAAGGGGCTGGAGCAATAGCTCAGAGGCACCTACCTGGCAAGCACAAGGACCCGAGTTCAATCCCTGGCCCCACATGCCATGCTGTCTCAGCCCCAGATTCCAGCACCCACCATGCAGCCCCGAAACTGGATGTGGTGGTGCTCACCTGTAATCCCGGCACTCAAGAGGTTGATTGAGCCAGGAGGATCTCTTCCAATTCAAGGCCAGCCTGCGGACTACAGGAGTGAGCACAAGGCCAGCCTCAACTGCATGGGGAGACCCTGTCTCAAAAAAGCAGAGCAAGAGGAAGAAGAACCGAAGAAGACAGCACTCCGCCTAGTTCTGCGTGCAGGGCTCCAGGAGCCGTTCCGCACGTGTGTCCTCTGACTGCTCACCCAGCCTGTCTGCCGTGTGTTGATCTCCTGCCTCAAGAACTCAGATTATGCCCCTGCTTCAGCACTTGAGTGCGGGGATTATAGTCCTGTGCCACTGAGCCTGGCAAGTGCGCTGGTTATCACCTCACTCCCTCTCCCTGCAGGTGCCAGGCCGCATGTGGCAGGCAGTGCACTGAGCAGGAGGAAGACAGTAGGATCCCTGATTTCACGTCGCTTTTATTTTAGTGAGGCAGACTGTAGTGAATGAGTGCGTGGATAAATACACTGTAAGACACGCTGGTGAAAGGAAAAAGGCCTGTAACGGAGAGGGCATCTAGGGGAGGTCTTCTGAGAGCTGACACTCTGGCTGAAACCTGAAAATTAAAAATTAATTGCCAGCCCCACCCCCAGGGTGCACTGAGATGGCAATTAAGACTGAGTGTGGTGGCACCCGCCTGTAATCCCAGCTCTTGGGAGGCTGTGAACAGGCAGATCACTATGAGTCCGATCGAGCAGTGTGACACTCAACACCCTGTAGACCCTTCCATGAAATACAAAAAGATAAATAAAAATACAAATCAAGCCGGGCGTGGTGGTGCACCCCTGTATCCCTGCACTTGGGAGGCTGAGGCAGGAGGATCAGTGTGAGTTTGAGACCAGCCTGGGCTACAAAAGTGAGCTCAAGGACAGTCTGAACTGCATAGTGAAACCTTGTCTCAAAAAGACAAAAAAAGCCGGATGTGGTGGCGCACACCTGTAATCCCAGCACTTGGGAAGCTGAGGCAGGAGGATTGGTGTGAGTCTGAGCCCAGCCTGGGCTACCAAAGTGAGCTCAAGGCCAGCCTGAACTGCACAGCAAGACCCTGTCTCAAAAAAAAAGAAAAGTCAAAAAGAAAAATCAGTTAGATGAGTGCAGAGCTAATGGAATACACATTTTAAGAAGATGGAACAGAAAATGCAAAGGCCTGGGACAGGAATGAGTCAGGCATGACCTTGGGAGGCCAGTGGTCAGGAGGTGGGCAGGACCAGGTGTTAGAGTCCATAGGGTGTGGAATCTCACTGTTATGTAAAATGCATTGGACAAACCTAAGGTTTGCTGTGGTGAGTGACCTAATGTGACTCTGGCTTCTAGGCAGAGAAGAGTTGGGGTGAAGAGGCAGCAGGATACATCTCTGGAAGGAGAGAGCCTTTAGTATAGGAGAGGTGGGGAAATTTAGACAGGTTAGGGAGGATGGAGAAAAGCATATAGAGAGGAAACCTGGCTGGGTGGCAGGGAGATAGCTCAATGGAATAAGTGCTTGTCTGGCAAGCGCAGGGTCTTAAGTTTGATCCCCGGTACCACCAAAAAGAGGATAGAGAGAGGGAGGGGGGGAGGAGAACTGGCTAGGGTGGGATGGAGGCCATGGTGCAGAGGCTGAGGCAAAGTGAGAACAGGGTAAGTCTCGGGACTCTAGGTGTGTGGCCTGAGGAACCCAGGACACCTGACAAACAGTGCAGTGTCAAACAAAGGCCATGTTTATTGCACCTGCAAGAACCCTCCCCAGATAGCCAGGCATGGTGGCACACACCTGTAATCCCAGTACTTGGGAGGCTGAGGCAGTAGGACTGATGTGAGTTCGAGACCAGCCTGGGCTACAAAAGTGAGCTCAAGGCCAGCCTGAATCACATAGCAAGACTCTGTCTCAAAAAGACTAAAAAACGGCCCTTCCCTAGAGCCTAGGAGGGCCAACCAGAAGCACTTCCTGTTCCTAGGAAACAGGTTGGGTAGCAGTGGTTATCAGCCAGTGTGAATTGTTTCATTCTTTCCATGACTGTCCATAGTTCTAGTGTTTGAAAGCCTTCCCCACCCCAATTGCCTATCTTTGAAAGAAAGGCCATTCTGCAGAAAGGACAGCTCTGTGATTCAGGAGGCAGAGCCAGGCAGTGGAAGGTGCAGGGATGGAGGCTCCAGTGCCACACTGCAAGGGGAGGACTGCTCACAGCAGGGCTCCTCTGGCTGAGCCCTGTCCTCAGGTGTATGGAGTCCACACAATGCTGCGGTACCCAAAGCAGGAAACCTGTGGACAAAGAGGTGAGCTCCTGTTTTTCCAAATGCCCTTCCTTCTTGCTTTTGTGCAGCTCATGAGGACAAACCTGCCTCTCTCTTGGACACAGACACTCCAGCCTGAGAGCCATGATGTCCCAGCCAGCCCTGACCTGCTGCTCTAGGTGTAAGCACCCCAGGGGGTCAAGGCCTCCAGCTTTTCCAGAAAATGTCCTCCTGTCTTGGGAGCTACTAAGGCTGTCATGGTCCCTGTGGTCTCCTACTCACTGGTTGGACTCCTGAAGGGACACCCCAGGGTGTCATGGGCATGACTAGTACCCTACCTTCAGTCCCAGCGGCAGTTGGTCACAGGTGGGGAGAACCCTGGCTGGGTGTCCTCAGGGCACAGGTCCCTCAGGCCAGCTCATAATCTCCTGGTCCCAACCACCAGGGTGAGGCACGGCAGTCACTTGTCTCAGCCCCAAGCTGCAGGGCCCTGCCACTGCCTGTACTGCTTCTGGTGGCTTTGGTTCTTTGCATCTCTGAGCCTCAGTTTCCACATCTGGAAAAAGGGGATAAAACAACCTCTGTGAGAATGAAGTGAAAGAGGGACAGGGTCAGCCTGGCACAGCTTTGCACATAGTGGATGCTTGCTACTGAGTGCTCTGGCAATTTTCCCTCGTGTTTTGTCCTCCGCATCTATAAGAGCAGAATTGCTTCTCAGTGGTGTGTGTGTGTGTACGCGTGCACGCATGTGGTGCTAGTAGGGAGACAAACATCCTCCTTGGTCTCAAGGCCCTTGCCTTTGCTGATAGGACCATTGCAAAAAAACAAAGGAGAAGGCAGGGGAGAGGGGGAGGGCTGCTGAGCTGGAGCTGCAGATCTTTTGGCACAGCTCAGACTTTTTTATAGGTGCCGTGGAGCAGAGGGCCAGCTGGGGTGGGGGTAGGCTGCCCACCTTCTCTGGCATCTAGGGAAGACTGCTGGCAGGGCCCCTAGACTGGCATTCCAAAGTTGGATATTGGGGTCCAGTTGAGGGTGTGGAGGCGGGGTGGAGACTGACTGGAGGCTGCAGACTCCCAGCTAGCTCGCTGGTATTTTTAGCTGGGGAGCGCTCCTCCCAGGGCCCCTTCTCTGTGTTTATCTTGCTTTCCAGTCCTGTTCCCCACTAGCAGTTCTGCACAGAGTAGGGAGGGGCTTAAGGGTATGGGAGGAAGAGGAGGCAGGCTGAGCGGGACTGCTCCCTCCACTCCCCGCCTTATCCACTGGGCCATGGGGGCTGCCTGACTCTTTCTTGCTAGGTTATTTCTCTGTCCGCAGCCACGGACCAGCCCCTCGCCTGGGCACCCCTATCCTCAGCAAGGCTGAGATTTCCCAGGCCAGCTGGGCAGGAAGGGTCAGTGCTCCAGCCCCTGCTCCTGGGTTCCACACACCGAGAGTTCCATCATAAGGGAGCACTTGTGTGGAAACGGCCAACAGGAACGGCTGCCCTGGGAACAAAGAGTGTCTACTCTGGAGGTTGATTTTATACCCTCAGCCTCAGTTGCTGGCTCTATAAAATAGAGCCTGCCAGTTCCTCCTCTCAGGGGGAGCTGCTGAAGGTGCTATGGTGAAGAGAGACAGCCAGGACAGACCACGTGCGGTGGTGGTGGATGCCTATTATCCTAGCACCCCAGAGGCTGAGGCAGGCAGGTGGTTGTGAGTTCTGCATTTGAGGCCAGCCTGGGCTACCTAGTGAATTCCTGGAGGCCAGGCCAGCCATGAAGGTTGGAAATGTACCTGTGCTTTTTTTGGTTTGTTCATTTTGGCTTTGTGAAATAGTGTCTCGTTATGCAGTTCAGGCTGGCCTTGAGCTCACTTTTGTAGCCCAGGCTGATCTCGAACTCACATCAATCCTCCTGCCTCAACCTCCCAAGTGCTGGGATTACAGGTGTGCGCCACCACACCTGGCTTGTACCTGTGCTTTTGGCCTTTTTTTTTTTTTTTTTTTTTTTTTGGTATAGGGTCTCTCTATGTAGCTCTGACTCATAGTGATCTTCCTGTTTCAGCCTCCTCAGTGCTGGGGTTACAGGCGTGTGACACCATGCCTGGTCTCATGGCCAGTTCAGTGTATCCAGGGGTGGGGCCAACGCTGTATAAGTCGCCAGGGATAGAACCTGCGCTTGCCTAAGCAGGCGCTTAGTCCACTAAGCTATCTCACTGGCCCTCCACTTGTGTTTTTTTTTTTTTTTTAAGTGACTGTTTTATTTTATTTTATTGTTTCAGAACTTTTGTTTGTTTATTTATTTATTTTTATGGCCGGCTCAGCCTGCCCTGAGGGCAGGGCTGGCGCAGCATGTGGTGCCGGGGATCGAACTTTGGTCCCTTCAGCCGCCTAAGCTTTCCCAAGCAGGCGCTTTAGACCACTGAGCCATCCTGCCAGGCCCCCTGCACTTGTGGTTTTGGATATGGATATCCTTCCATCTTTTTAGGGGTACTTGAGGGTGCCACGCCCCTTCTCCAAGACCTGCCAGTTTCTGCTGTGTCAGGAGAGCCTGTACTCTGGGTTCTGGTGAGGGACACTCACTGGCTTCTCTCTCTCCTTCCCCTCCAGCTTAAGGGTGCTGGGGACCTCGATACCTTAGGGCAAGGTGATTACCACCTGCTAGTCTGCAGGTTCACCCAGGTGTCCCAGGGCACTGTGAGGCCAGTGGGAGGGGGACCAGGACAGCCGGCTCTCTGGGATGCTGTCCTGCCATCAGACCACACTGCCTTCCCTGTCCTTTCCTTCTCAGGCTTATAAGAGACACTCATCTGCCCTCATGAAGGGCTGGAATCACCTGGGCCCGAGCAAGGGAAGGAGGCAGGGGCCATGGGCTGGGGTGGCGCTGAGGAGCAGCAGCTTCACTCTGGCCTGTGTCAGTGTGCCTGCAAAAGATGGCTGTGCTCCAGGCCCAGATGTGGCCCTGTGCCTGGGCTGGGCATATCCTGGGTGAAAAAGGAGGGTGGAGAGACCATCTGGGGCCCCACAGCCCCTGGGCATGGACTCAGGGCACTTAGAGCTGGAAGAGAGATGGCAGCTGGCATATCGGGGAAGGACTGACCTTCAGAGCAGGAGGCAGATGTAGTCCCATGTGGGGAGATGCCCAGGCTGGGACTGGCAGGTCCAGACATGAGGGAGAGAGGAGCCACAACAGCACCAGCAGTGCCAAGCTCCACGCTGGGCTCTTCTTCCCTTTTTCACCTCCTACAGTCTGTAGACTGGGCTTCATCTCCATTTTACAGATGAGGAAACTGAGGCTGAGAGGCACAGCCAAGGCTGTAGCAGAGTTGGGGTGGAGCTAGGCCTAGCCAGCCTGTGCATGCACTCAGAGCCTGAGGTGCCACCCACTGCCCAGTGACCATTGTCATCCTAGGGTGTAGGGAGGAGGGGAGTGGCCTGTCCTGGAGGCTGGCCTGACCTCGTGGAGTCCTGGAGCCACAGCAAGGCCAGCATTCACCACTGCTGTTTGCCAAGTGACCACAGAGCCCTTTACCTCACAGCCCTCCCCGTGGCCCTTATATGGGAAGAGGATCGGTGGCTGTCCCCTGGCTTCCCCTCTCCTCTAGGCTGTGGCCAGGACAAGGTGGGGGAATGGCTAGGGCCGTTGAGAATAACAGGCTCAAAATAGTACACTGCCACCGGCTGGCTCCTTCATCCTCCCCCTGTGGCTTGCAAGCCTAGGCAGCCCCAGCTGTTTCTCCTTATCTGAAGCCAGGGAGGCTGGTTGCCTGGATACCAGAGCTGCTGATTAGCAGTTGGGTCCTTCAGGGATAGGCAGGGCTGTGCATCCTGGTGTGGCATCCCTAGGCCCCCAGTGCCAGCCAGAGCCCCTTGGAAAGGTGGCAAGGGGCTGGGGGCTGGGCGGGCAATGCTTATGAGTGAGACATCCTCCAGCCCATTTGCCAGGCATTGTCTTGGAGTGGTGCCCTGCAGCCGGAGAATCTGAGCCTTGCATCTGTGTGCTGGTTATGCGGCCTCTGTCTCGTTAACTTTCCTGGAGCATCCATTTCTTTTTTGGTGAAGAAGGGGAGGCATCACCCCCAACTCAAAGAGCTGTCCACAGAGTAAATGTGATGACAGGACAACTGCATAGTGGCTCAGTGATCATAACTGCCCTGTCCCACCAAGTATGGAGGGGGTTTCTAGAACTTTCCTTCTATGGATCTGACAGAGAAGCAGAGGCAGGATGCTGGTGGGACTCAGAGGAAGTGACACTGCTCTCACTTCCCTATTCAGGGTGGGGTGGGGAAGCTGGACTCCCACTTGGGGAATGGGGGTCACGCCTGGGACGGTGAGGGCTGTCACCAGCCCTCATGGGTCAGAGGTCAGCAGGCCAAGGGAACAGGATGTAATCTAAAAGATGTGTTTTTCTGTGTGCCCAGGTCCGGTGGTCCCACAAGACCTGCCTCGCTTGGGAACAGGGGAGAAATGAGGCTGTGCTCTGGGGAGAGAGAGGGCTCTTTCCAGCTCACCTTGCACCTTCCAGAACCCCTGACCAGTGCCAGGTCTTGGGACAAGAAGCAGAAAAGGATGAAAAGGTCCCAGCAACCCCAAGACCTGTGGGGACCACCTCCTGACTTAATAGAAGGGCAGAGAAGGGAGGCTGGTGGGAGGGAACTGTTTTGCCAGCGCCTCTACCTGTCTTTCCGAATGGGCCTGAGCTCGGCCCGTGCCTGCTTCTTGCAGAGAGAGAAGCCCATGAATAATGCAGGGAGGAGCACGGCAGCGGCTAGAAAATGGTGACTGTTTCACTGGAACGGGGAACGAGCCTGGAATATGAAATGGAGGAGGCTGGGGCTGCAGCGGGGGAGAATGCTCAGTGCTGCCCTTGAGGTGCTGGGCCGAGGAACTGCGTGGCACTGCAGCCGGCAGCAGTGGGGGCCTTGCCCCCTGCACAGTCCGTACCAGCCAAGGCAAAGCAGCAGCGCCCTCCCAGGGCTCTCCCAGAAGCACTGGCCCTGTGCGTGGGCAGGAGAGTGAGGGGTGACTTCCTCAGGGAAACTTGGGGGCGCCAGAGTTGCTCTGGTTGGGGTGGG
>PVJA010056568.1:0-10765 GCA_004027025.1 Myocastor coypus
AATCTCTGTATTAGAGAGAGAAAGGATAACCATAATGACAGACTTCAATACTATTAAAGAAGACATCGATAAAAAATTAGAGGAGAATAGAAAAATGATGGACTCCCTGACGGAGCAATATAGGAAAGACATAGATCGCATGAAACAGTTTCAAGGAGATATACAAGAAAATAAAACCTCGATCACAAGTTGGCAGAGCTGAATGAACGAAAATGAAGATAGAGTTTCCAACCTTGAAGACACAGTTGCAGCCAGTGAAAGAGTAAGAAAGGATCTTTTAAAAACAACCAGAATGCAGGAAAAAATAATTCATCATCTGAATATCAGACATCTTTGACTTAGCTTGAAATTGATATTTTCTGACAATCGTTGTTATTGTAATAATGCTCCATAGAATGTGATATAAGCAGTTACACAATTTTTACACAGATATTTCAAATTCAAGGAAACACAAAATGTAGCCTGTCAAGCCTGTGGTATTTGGCCCAGTCTCTTACTTTCTTTTTTTTTTTTTTTTTTTTTTTTTTTTTTTTTTTTTTTTTTTTTTTTTTTTTTTTTTGTCTTTTTGAGACAGGGTCTCGATATGCAGTTGAGGCTGGTCCTGAGCTCACTTTTGTAGCCCAGGCTGGTCTCGAACTCCCACCGATCCTCCTGCCTCAGCCTCCGCGAGTGCTGGGATTACAGGCGTGAGCCACCACGCCCGGCTTTTTTTGTCTTTTTGAGACAGGGTCTCGCTATGCAGTTGAGGCTGGTCCTGAGCTCACTTTTGTAGCCCAGGCTGGTCTCGAACTCGCACCAATCCTCCTGCCTCAGCCTCCCAAGTGCTGGGATTACAGGCGTGCGCCACCATGCCCGGCTACTTACTTTCAACTAATACTCTTGAGAGAGAGTATGACAGTAACTGAGTTTACACTGGGGGCAGTACACATCAAAAAGACGAGAGTGACATGCATTGCAAGCATAGTTTTATTATTATATGGTGCTATGATCAGTGTGATGAACCTTTTGAAGGTTCTTAGGACCAATATCTTATTCATCCTGTGTACATAATTGCATGGTTTTGCTCTGATATGTTGCCTCTTTTATCTGTTTCCAGTCACTTCGTTGTTTAATCCATAACACATTCAGCTGTGTTATGCCCTAAAGTTCTTATTTTCTTCTTTAAATTTCTTATATTAGGGAGATTATACGATATTTGCACATGTAGATCTGGTTTATTTCACTAATGAGTACATGTTAAATATACATCCATATATATATGAAGTCTCCAAATTTATCATTATTTATAGCTGAGTAATATTCCATTGTATAAAAATACCATTTTTTCAACCATTCTTCAAATGATGGGCATTTTGGTTGTTTCTAAGATTTGGCTATTACAAATTGGGCTGCTATAAACATAGGTGCATAGATATTGCTATGGTATAATGTTTTCAGTTCTTCTGGGAAAATTCCCAGTAGGGGGATAGCTGGATTGAATGGAACTTCCAATTCTAGTTTTGTAAGGATCCTCCACACTGCTTTCCATAATGGTTGCACCAATCTGCATTCCCACCTGCAGTGGAAAGGGGTTCCTCTTTCCCCACAGCCTCTCCAGCATTTGTTGCTGGTTGATTTCTTTATGATAGCCATTCTTTCTGGGGTGAGATGGTATCTAAGTGTTGTTTTGATTTGCATTTCATAAATGGCTAGCGGTGTGGAGCATTTCTTCATATATTTGTAGGCTTGCTGAATTTCTATCTCTGAGAAGTGTATGTTCATCTCAGATGCCCATTTCCGGATTGGGTCTTTGAATTTTGGAAACCTGATGGTTTTTAGTTCTTTGTAGATTTTAGATAGAAGACTTTTGCCTGAATACTTGTTAGTTAAAATACTTTTAGAATTTGTGGGTTGTCTTTTCACTCTGTTGGTAATTTCCTTTGATGTGCAGAAACTTCTTAGCCAGAGGAGGTCCCATTTGTTGATGCTTTCAAGTGTTAAACATGCAATTTGGTTTCTGTCCATGAACTTTTTGCCTACTCCGATGTCTTCAAGATTTTCTCCCACTTTCTCTTCCAGGAGATTTAATGTTTCTGTTTAATATTTAGACCTTTAATCCATTTCGACTTTAATTTAGTGCATGGTGATAGACTAGGGTCAAGTTTTAGTTTTCAGCATGTACAGAGCCAGTTTTTCCAGCACCAGTAAACGTGTTTGGCCCCTTTGTCAAAAATAAGGTGGCTGAGTGTGTTTGTGTATTT
This sequence comes from Myocastor coypus, assembly GCA_004027025.1. Taxonomy (NCBI): domain Eukaryota; kingdom Metazoa; phylum Chordata; class Mammalia; order Rodentia; family Myocastoridae; genus Myocastor; species Myocastor coypus. The sequence goes on from PVJA010056568.1 coordinate 2,241, forward strand.
GCTTCTGCATCTTCTAATCTATTCCATTGATCCTCAGAGCTATTCTTTTGCCAATACCGTGCTGATTTTATTACTATAGCTTTGTAGTATAACTTTAGGTCAGGAATTGTAATGCCTCCTGCCCTACGCTTGTTGCCCAGAGTTGTCTTTGCAATTCTGGGTCTTTTTTGGTTCCAAATAAATTTGAGGAATGATTTCTCCAGGTGTGTGAGGCATGTTGATGGTATTTGGATAGGAATTGCATTAAATCTGTGTCACAATTTACGGAGTATGGCCATTTTCACAATGTTGATTCTTCCTATCCAGGAGCAGGGAATATCTTTCCATTTTCTGAAATCTTCTAGGATCTCTTTTTTCAGAATAATGTACTTTTCATTAAAAAGTTCTTTTATTTCCTTGGTTGGATTAATCCCTAAGTTTTTCATTTTTCTCGGTGCTATCATAAAAGGTACTGGTTCTCTAATTTCTCTCTTAGTGTGTTTGTTATCTGTGTAGAGGAATGCCACTGACTTTTGTGTGTTGACTTTATAACCTGCTATGCTACTGAATTTGTGTATTAATTCTAGTAGCTTCTTAGTGGAGTGTTTTCGGTCTTCAAAGTAGATTATCACGTCATCTGCAAATAGGGATAGTTTTACTTCTTCTTTACCTATTCTTATTCCTTTTATTTCTCTTTCTTGTCTAATGGGTAGCTAATGATTCCAGAACTATATTGGATGGGAGTGGTGATAGAGGACATCCTTGTCTTGTGCCAGATTTGAAAGTAAAACACTTCAGTTTTTTCCCACTTAGAATTATGTTAGCTGTTGGATTGTTGTAGATGGCTTTTATCAGGTTGAGGTAGAGGCCATCTATTCCAATGTTCTGTAGGACTTTGAACATGAATGAGTGTTACACTTTGTCAAAGGCCTTTTCTGCATCAATTGAGATGATCATGTGATTTTTGGCTTTAGTTCTACTGATATAGTGTATTGCATTTATAGATTTGCATATATTAAACCATCCTTGCATCCCTGGGATGAATCCTACCTGGTCATGGTATATAATCTTCTTGATGTTTAGTTATACTGTATTGGCAAGGATTTTATTGAGTATTTTTCCATCTATGTTCATGAGAGAAGTTGGCCTGTAGTTTTCTTTTTTAGTTGTATCTCTCTCTGGTTTTGGTATCAGTGTAATACTTGGCTCTAGGAATGATTTTGGAAGGATTGCTTCCTTTTCAATTTCATTGAAGAGTTTTAGGAGTGCTGGGATTAAGTGTTGTATAAATTTCTTGTAGAATTCAGTGGTGAATCCATCAGGTCCTGGACTTTTCTTTGTCAGTAGGCTTTTTTATTACATTTCGTATTTCATTGGCTGTTACTGGGTTATTGAGAGTTGTTATATCTTCTTGACTGAGTTTGGGTAGTTTGTACTTTTCTAGGAATCTGTCCATTTCATCTATGTCTTCAATTTCGTAGGAGTAAAGATTCTGAAAGTAGTTATTTATGATACTCTGAATCTCTGCTGTGTCTGTAGTAATTTCACCCTCTTCATTCCTTATTGCTCAAATTTGATTCTTTTCTTTCCTCTTTTTGATGAGGTTAGCTAGGGGCTTATCAATCTTATTTAATCTTTCAAAGAACCAGCTTTCAGATTCATTAATTCTTTGTATTGTTTTCTTTGTCTCAAGTGAATTAATATCTAATCTTTATAATTTCCTGCCGTCTTTGGGTTTTCGATTTCACTTGCTCTTCTATTTCTAGTCGATTGAGGTGCTCCAGGAGAGTATTTATTTGTTCCTATTCTGTTCTCTTTATGTGTGAGTTCAGAGCTATAAATTTCCCTCTAAGAACTGCTTTCATTGCATCCCATAAATTCTAGTAGGTTGTGTTTGAATTTTCATTCAATTCAAGATATTGTTTAATTTCATTTGTAACCCACTGGTTGTTGAGAATAGTGTTGTTTAATTTTCATGAGTTTCTGGGGTTCTTGGGGTTTCTGTTGTCATTTATTTCCAATTTCATTGCACTGTGGTCAGATAATATGCATGGGATAATTTCTGTTTTCTTGCATATACTTAAGCATGACCTATGGACTAATATATGGTCTATTTTAGAAAATGTCCCATAGGCAGCTGAAAAAAAAATGTGTATTCTGAAGTAGTTGGGTGGAACACTCTCTGTATGTCCACTAATTCCAGTTGTTTCAAGTTCTGGTTCAGCTCTGCTACTTCTTTGCTAAGTTTTTGTCTGCTTGACCTATCTTTTTCGGATAAGGGAGCGTTGAGGTCTCCTGTTAAGAGTGTGGTATTGGATATGAGATTTTTCAAGTCCATTAAGGTTTGTCTTATATAACTTGCTGCTCCTGTGTAGGGTGCATACATATTTATGAGTGTCACCTCTTCATCTTGAAGTTTTCCCCTGACCAATATGTAGTGTCCTTCTTTGTTTCATTTGATCAGTCTTGGTTTGAAGTTTAGACTGTCTGCAAATAGGATTGCTACCCCTGCTTTTTTTTGAGGTGCCAGAGCATGTAGTATTGTTTTCCACCTTTTCACTTTTAACCTATGAGTTTCTTTATTAGTTAAGTGTGTTTCTTGTATACAGCATATTGTTGGATTTTGCTTCCTTATCCATTCTGCCAGTCTATTTGTTTTATTTGGAGAATTGAGTTCATTTACATTGATGGTTATAATTTAAATATGTTGGCTTATGTTTGACATGATGTTTACTTACTACTGTTTACCTCTTTTTCTCCTGGGTTTAATTGAGTAGCCTATGTGGTGGGATGTTTCTGTTCTCATTTCTTGAGTTTGAATCATTTTGGTCCCTCTCTAAAATATGTTTTAATATGCTGTGTAGGGTTGGTTTTGACATCATGAAATTCTTTAGTTGTTCTTTGTCATGGAAGTATTTCAGTTCTCCTTCATACGTGAAAGAGAGCTTTGCAGGGTATAGTAGTCTGGGCTGAAATTTGTTTTCATGGAGGACTGGAAGCACTCTGCTCCATGCTCTTCTTGATTTCATGGCAGAGATATCTGCCGTTATTCTGATGGGTTTTCCTTTACATGTGATCTGTTTCTTTTCTTTAGCAGCTTTTAGTATACATTCTTCTGCTGAACTTCTGGAAGCTTGGTTATTATATGTCTGGATGTGTTTTTAGTTGGGTTGATGTTATTTGGGGTTCTGTATGCTTCAGTTATCCTGTATGTCCAATTGTTTTTTCATCTTTGGGAAGTTTTCTGCTATTACTTCTGCCCTTATTCTTTTTATATCCTTTGTATTGACTCTTTTTCATTGATTCCTATTAATCTCACGTTGTTTATTTTTGCATCATCTTGTAGATGTTGAATTATTTTTTCCTCCATCCTAGTTGTTTTTAAGAGATCTTTTCTTATCTTTTCACTAGCTGCGACCGCGTCTTCAAGATCTGAGCTTCTATCTTCACTTTGGTTCATACGGTTTTGCCAGCTTGTGATTGAGATTTTATTTTCTTGTATATCTCTTTGGAACTGTTTCATGTGGTCTATTTCTTTCCTATATTGATCATTCAGGGAATCTATCATTTTTCTATTCTCCTCTAGTTTTTCATCAATTTCTTCTTTAATAGTACTGAAGTATCTCGTTATGGTTATCCTTTCTCTTTCTCGTTCACACATTATTTCTCCTCTGTTCTCCTCTGTACCTTTCTGTAGTTGTTCCCCTACTTCAGATGCTATTGATTTAGAGAGGTGTTTTTTAACTTCAGAGCTTATTTCTGCTCTTGTTTCTTCTATATGTTTCTGCAGTCGTTTTTCCACTTCAGCGTCTATTTTTTCATACATTTCTTTTTTTTACTTCCATGTTATCTCAAACATCTGAGTTGTTCTATACCTTTCTTGCCTGTCAACCTCGGCTGCTACTGATTCAGAGGTTCCCTCTGCATGATTCCCATTTACTTCCATGCTAGTGTTTCCTGTATTTGTTTTGTGTGGACTCGAGATCTGGGATTGGATCTTGCTCCTTCTCTTTATCATTTCTTATAGCAGTGATCTCTGCACTTGGGTGAACTAATATAGTTAGCACCTATGGAAATTTGGAACCAAGCTTGTTCCCCTCCAGAGGTGTCTGGCTACAACTGGGAGCTCAATCGGCTGGCTACTATGAGGACCCGTGTGTTGAGATGGTGGTCGGCCGTGTGAGTATAGTGGATGGCTGTGTGGGAAATATGGGTGTAGTCGGGGTTTGGGCAGTTGTCCAGTTGGGGGGATGTATTCAAGCTGAGAGAGTTCTTACGTGGCCAATGTGAGCCCTGATCTGGAAGATGGGTGGAATCTGAGCTCAGGTTGTTGATCAGTCCGCAAATTGACCAGGGTGAAGTCTGCTGGTTGCCCCAGTCAGGATGGCGGTGGAGTCCAGGCTGGAGTTCCGGGTTACATGTCAAGTCTGGAGGCTGGGCTTGGTCCCCGCACTGCTAAGTTGCCTGATGCCTCCTTTAATATCCTGTTTTGGAGTACGGTAGTTTTCTTTGTCATGTCTGTCACTTCCCTGATAGGTTAATTCCTAGGCATTCATTTCTCATGAAGCTGCTGTGAGGTATCGTATTCATAATTTCTTCTCTTTGAAATAATTATTGCTGTACACAAATGCTAATGACTTTTTGTGTTGCTCTTATATCCTGCTACATTGCTGAAGTTGGAAATTAATTCTAGGAGATTGGGGTGGAGTTCTTCCAACGATTAATATTGCCTAAAGCCACAACTGCCTGGAAAGCACTCTAGGCGCTCCTAGTTATCATTAGGCTTCCATGCTAACCATGTGCTTCTATATAAGTGTAGACTGGAATTCTACAAAGAGCAACACCCCCTCTGCCTTCAGAAAATGATTTCTCACTGGTCAGTTCTTGGCTAGCCTTTCACTCATACTTCTCTTCTTGATCAGGAGCATTCCAAACCATGCTAAGTACCCATGGCGTACCAGTGGCATAGCAGAGCCCTTGAAATGCAAACATTACAAGTTATAAGACATAATGTGTTATAGAACCAAAAATGCCCTTTCTCGATCTGATTCACCAAAAAGCCTCACCAGGGAATCTGGTTTGTGTACTCGCACTTCTGAAAAAATGAGGCTCAAGGGACCTACAGGCCTACACTTCAGCTCTGGAGGCAACCTACCATGAGCATAGCACCATGGGATCCTTCTAAATAGCTAGTTACTGAATCTTGTTAAACAGCAGGGCTGTAAACTTGGAAGCATCAACTGATTTGTCCATGGCCCTGGCCTAGTTGGTGGGAAAGTGAGGAGCCAGACCCAGCCCTTTGAATCTGAATCTAGCCACATTTTACTCACTCTCACATCATGTCCACCTCTTCATCTATAGCATGCATAACCATGCAAAAGCAGCTCATAGTTTTAGTTTGGGGCAGTCCATAAAAAGTCTCAGTTACCTAGTATCTTGAAGGAATAAACACTTCTAACATTTAGAAGTTACCTCAGCCGTGGTCCAGCCTACATGGAAGCCAGTGGGTGAGCTACAGCACCTGCTCGCGCCCAGCGTGCTTCTCCTTCTCTTCCAGAATCAAGAGCCTGGGCTCATTAAACACCTCATCAAAGCCCAGGCACCAGGAGGAGCTCAGCTGGCAAGCTGGCCTGGTAGAAGGCACCAAGCAGCTTTCTCTCAGTTTCCACACTTGCTGGGTTTAAATTGTAAACCAGTTGATAGTCCCCAGTTATGCAGGCTTGGAGCCACCCCCATCTGTCCTTTCTTCAACTCCTTACCAATGCCTGCAAACACCAAATACACTAATCTCTCCCCTCAAGAAATTGGCAGCTATTCGATAAGGTGAGAAATGAACTTATGAAAGGAGGTAAAGCAGAGTGAGTGTGGGCAGAACAGAGGTGGGAAGAGTTTCTCCCAGACAGAGCTGGTCAGGGAAGCCTTCCTGGAGGAGGCAGAGGCTGCCAGCTCTTGGGAGGAACTGAGGGTGAGGCTACAGAGCTTCTGTGTCCCCTGGTTGGACAAAGAAATGCATCAGTGACATCGAGGAGTAGAAGCAAGTGCTAAGTTGCCTGATGTCTCCCGGCAGCTGAGGGTGAGCTATCACATACCCAGTATTCACTGCTTCCTGGAGTCAGCTTCAGCCCTGCGCACAGAAGAACATTTCCTCAGAGGCTCAGTCCCCATAAGGACAGTAGCCCAAGGCCACGCTAACCCAGTGGCCCTTTTTCTAACAAATAATTTGGGACCCTCCTGTTGTGCTCAAACAAAACCCACATACAATCTACCTATACACACAAAATCTCCCCTGAAAACCACAGCATGAAAAATCAGTATCACACACTCACTATGTTATAAAGGCAAGACAAAAAGAGCAACTTTGTAGAAAAATTAGTATGTTGATTCCTGAAAAACTTGTACACAACCTCCCTGGGATTCATAGTAAGTAGTTACATGTCTGCACCTATGTGTAGACTCATGGTGATCGCAGAAGGCATAGAGGCACAGATTTCATGTGCTTCAGAATCAGCTCAAATATTGTGACAGGTTTTGCTTTTCTTTTCTTTTCTTTTTTTTTTTTTTTGGTTTTGCTATTTGTAACCTGATTTTCCAGAATTTTGCACGGTGTTTGTAGTCCTGAGCATGAAGGGGCCCCTTTGCTTCATGGTGCGCCCTTGACAAGCCTACTGCAGGCTGGAAGTTCTTCATGTTGACAGGTAAGATGGCCCTGGACCATAGACTTAGCCAGTTGTTTTTTTTTTTTTTTTCCTTTTTGAGACAGGGTCTCACTATGTAGTTCACGCCAGCCTTTAGCTCACATTTGTAGCCCAAGGTGGTCTCATACTCACACCAGTCCTCCTGCCTCAGCCTCCCAAGTGCTGGGATTACAGGTGTGAGCCACCACGCCTGGCTGACCTAGCCAGTTATAAGCAGCTGTTCCTCAGACATGCAGTCAGGTGCTGAATCCTTGAGGACAGTCCTTCACAATGTGGACTGCGTGGCCACAGCACAGCCTATCACCTCTGCTCCCACCCACTAGATGCCACTTGTGGCAGTCTCACATACAATACTGTGACAGACACCTCCACTGACTTCCACAGATTGGGACATAGAGCATGAGCATCTGAGAGTTGAAGTGGTAGAAGGCTAAATTCTGGGTGTCTCCCAGTAGCTGGGGAAGCATCAGCTGCTCACTGCAGTGCTCTCTGCAACAGTTAATTTTATGTGTCACCGAACGCTCTTCTAAAGCCAAGTATAGTGGCAATGCCTGTAGGTACAGTGTCCAGGAGGCTTGAAACAGGATGGTCATAAATTCAAAGCCAGCCTGGGCTACATGCTGAGTTTAAGATCAGCCTGGACTACAGTTGCCTTGTTTGTTTTTGGTCTTTTTTATTTTATTATTTTTATTATTTTTAATTTAATATTTATTTATTTGTTTGTTTGTTTATTTATTTATTTATTTATTTTGCAAGACCGAGGTTTGAACTCACAACCTTGTACTTGCCAGGCAGGCACTTGTGCCACGGAGCTATGTACTTTTTCGGTTGAACTATTTTTTACAGGAGGGTTTTTGCTTTTTTTGGTGCTGAGGACCAACCTGGACTAGAGAGCAAGAGTTTGCCTCAGAAAGAACAAAGTAAACAAACACAAATATCTTAGCTGAGTCTGAGAAGGTGTTTATGTATCTGGGGGAGATTTATATTCAAATTGGCAGATTGAATAAATGTGGGCATGTCTCATAAAATCAGCTGAAAGCCTGAATGGGACTCGAAGGCTACCCTCTCCCCAAGAAAGGGAGAATCCCTTGCCTAACAGCCTGCAAATTAGAATGCAAGCTCCTTTTTGCCTTCAGGCTCAAGTTAAAATATTGGCTCCTCTCGGGTCTTAAACCTACTGTTGTTTGGACTATGGCCACAGTCCCAATGGGCCATCCTGGGCCTTCAGCCTGCCATCTCAGCCAGCCCTGTTGTGATGTTCTGGTGTCGGTGCCGAAAGAAACGACGAGAAGACCTGATGAAGGTAGCTCAGAGGACTCACCGAGACTTGTCTCTCTCGAAGTGAGCCTCGACCCACAGAAGAATCTTACTTTTATTGAATACCGAAGGACAGCCTATAGAATTTGCATAACTGTTTTGGGGAATGCAGACTAGAGACCACTACTTCTATCAACATTTACCTAACATCAGGTTAATACAAATGCTAATTGAAAACATTCCAAGCAGGGGAGGAGACAACCAGTAACATCCCGGGCAAGGGAAGAGACAACAATCAAGGAGCCATTAGAATAACCAGGTTATCTGCTTCCTTGAATCCAGGTTTCAGGAATCTCCAAGTAACCCCTATAGCTGTTCTTGGGCTTTATTGTTCCCTACTTAAGATTATCTCTACACAGCCCATCTTGTGGCTTGTCAGTCTCCTAATCATCTGAGCAAGCTCCTGACACAAGTGACACAGTGGTGGCTCTGCAAATAATGTTTGTCAGTCAAGGGATTGGAGGAGTTAGGCAAAATGATGAGCACTAAAATGACAAAAGCCGGAGAACAGGATGGTAGGAGACAGGCTGAGAA
>PVJA010056569.1:0-10764 GCA_004027025.1 Myocastor coypus
AAAAAAAAAAAAAAAAAAAAAAAAAAAAAAAGAATAGTGCTGTAATGAATATGAGAGTGCAGATGTACCTTCAAAAGAGTAAAATTATTTCCTTTATGTACATACTCAGAAGGATTGATAGATAATATGGTAGTTTCATTAATAACTTTTTTGGGGGACTTGTGTTCTGTTCTTCAAAATAGTTGCACCAAATATATTCCTACCAAGAAGTGTATAAGTTTTCTACATGTTGGCCAAACTTAACTTTTGTCTCTTTTCCCTCATTATCTCTGCATTCAAGGCCCAGATCTTGCCAAGGAGACTAAGAAAGAGCATAGTATTCCTAGCCTGCCCTGAATGTAACTGTCATTAACATCATAAAGGAAAGCTCTAGGGGTTTTGTGTTCAGAGAAAAGAGAAGGGTGAAATGAGGGTCACTGTCTGCTTGGTATCATCATGCTGACTCTGGAAGGAACAGGTACCCTTCGCTACATTTTTCTTGTTTTCTTTCCTACAGTCACTCTGCTCACTTGTATTTATAGTCATAGAGATTTAACTTTCAGTCCTTACTGTACCACTCATGAGCTGAACAATATGAATACTTTTCTTACCTGAAATTGATTATAAAAATACTTACCTGTGGTACTAAATAGGACAACATAATTTACTTAACTTAGAGCACAGCACAGAGGAATCAAAAGAGCAACCATACTTTCTCTTTATGAGGAGTATGCTGGGGCTTTTTGTGTACCTTGATCCACCTTCTTCATATTCCTCTATGGTTATCCACCCTTTGTTGGGCTCCAGGAATCTATACCTTATGGGCAACATCACTGTACTGCCTTGTGCTCTGGTTTCCTGTTGGGTTTGTCCCAACAGGACACTGTCCAAAAAAAAATCAAATGAAGAAAGATTTTTTTCCTGCTTTCTTCTTGCCATCATCACATGGTGTTTTTCCAACAAAGGCATGTTCTTCTCAGGTAGCCTTCTGTTTAGGTCACAGCTTCCTTGCAGTTCCAATAACTGTAGTCTTTCTGTACCACTTCTAGCCTAAGGATAGAGATAATCTCCATTTGTTGTAACATGCCATGTCTTTCTTGCTAGGTTTTGGACCAATTCATATTCATTATCTCCTTCAGTTTTTACCTCAACACCCACAAAATAAGATAGAATCATCATCTAAAAGTGTGGTGGTCAAAGCTCAGAAACATTAAGTTACTTGACATACACAGAGGCAGTGGGTTGCATACAATGTGGGAGAAGGCAAATGCTTTCTCCACTTAGCACTTACCATTCTCACCGTCTGCAAAGCTCATTCTTTTTCTTTTAAGTTCTAATCTTTATCTTTTCCTTTACATGAAGGTCTGTGGAAACTCAGGGGAACAGTTCCCTCTGGGCTTTCAACTGGAAGAACCTGGGGAAAAAGTACACTTTTCCAATTGGGTCTTAAGGTCAACCACCCCAAACATTCCTACTAAAGGTTACTTGACTTCCTCAAACCTCAAGAATTAAAGAAAAAAAGGTGAATATGGTCTCTCATGCTATCCTAGGAAAACAGTGATTTACTCACCAGCTTAAAAGCTACATTCCATTCTGAGGAAAAGAACACATGGATATGGAAGAGGTTAACATTTTAACCCATACTCCTTACTGAATCTTTTCTCTTTCCCTTTACAGTTTTTTTCCAATGTTCAGCTTCCTTCCTCTGTGAATCAAGAATGGCAGATTGTTTCCTACATCATGTGGACTGTGGGCTGCATGTCAGACTTTCTTAAGGGATAGCATACATTCCAGTAGGGTGGGATTTATTCACAGACTTTGAAATCAGAAGTTATGTCCTTACCAAAATGATCCCATGTGTTAGATCTGATTATTCCTACCTAGAAATCAGTAGGTCACAGTGGAACAACAGTTGAAGTACTTGTCCCAGGAGACTGAGAAATCTTTACAGTCACTAACCAACATAGGTTACAGACTTACTCCTGTGTAGGAGGGAGAAAAGGTAGAGATGTCACATGAACTCCGTCATATCTGAGCTGTCACCTTTTTTTTAACCTAATTTTTCTTTTAGACTGGTATTCCCTTATCTCTTTCTCTGCAGATTCCATTCTTTCCTTCTTAACAACTTAGGAATATCAACTGCATAGTGGTGGTGCTATAGGCATAGTGTGAGTTTCTTTTCCCATATGGTCCAGTCCATCTACTTTGTATATATCTATATTGCTGCTCCTGGCAAAGGGTATCACCCCACCATGTCTATGTGTATATGTACAGGATTCATTTCTCTCAGCTTATGTTGTTTTCTGCTTTCTTCTGGAAAGAATTTGAAAAAATTGTAAAATATCGGAAACTGTTTCTTTTTGGTTTTCAGATGTGGAGATCAAATCAAGGCCCTTATGCTGCACTCTACCACAAAACTACATCCTCAGCTTTCAGGTACTATTTTGAAAGCAGTTATAGTAAATTTGTAAGCATTGAGCCACTGTGGCCACTCCTGTCTATGTGAAACACTTTTTCTCCTCCTTTTCAGATTTTCTTAATTCCTGCTACCCATACTTTGTTTCATTCAATAGTCTAATGTTTATGTAAAGCCACTAGTGAGCTTTTAGGCACAAAGGAGGCAACTAATTGTACCTCCATTCTACTCTTTCTCCTCTCTTTCACTGGTGGCCCTGTGTATTTCTGGAGTCCATGAGCTCCTAGTGTGTGGGGTGCTCCCTCCTACCCATCACCAACCACATTTACTTTCTTTCCCTGAGAATCCAGACCATTCTCAGTCCTGAGCAAAGAAAAATATCCAACCAGAGATAGTCATAGATTCAAATTTAGAGAAAATCTCAAAGCCACTCAGGATCTGTATGGATCTTTCTCTACTTGGTCAGGGAAGGATAGGCAAAGAGTCATCAAGGTACTGAAATCAGAAACAAGAAGGCTGCCTGGATCTCTGGGGAATCAAAATTTACTGAGTTCATTCTGAAGCCTCTGTTGAAAACAAGCAGAAAAAATAAACTGCTACAGATGAGAGGCTGTTTTGGGAAATAAACCTTAAAAACGGCCCAGTGCTGAGGTGGGAGGTGTGATCTTTGGTTGGAGCATGTAGGCACCAAATATAGAGAGCCCTTCCTGGGCATCCTCTCAGTCTGGAAAGTTTATATTTATAATTCTATGAATAAGTTATAGGAATCCCATCAAATTAATTCCAACCTACCACTTCCAGTATAACACAAGGTGAGAATAAAGATACTAAGGCCTATTTATAGTTATGGGGAGCCAAGGCATTCTAAGTTCAGTTACGAAGATGGCTATGTGGAACTCAGGTTTTTATTCAATCATGAAGGAGGAGTTGCTTGAGGATGAATGACTGAGAAGGGCAGGAAGTAGGTGAGTACTATGAGCTGGGCTAGATGAGGGGCCTGCATTTACCTCTGTCATATGCAGAGAGAAAGATATGTAGAGAGTAATCTGCATTACACAGTTGAGATAGTAGGTAATGTTTTGGGGTCCATTGCTTCAGCTCTCCTGTGCAATCTTTCAAGTCCCAGGAAGTGATAGCCTCTATCTCAAGGCTCTATCCCAGCTGATAGCATAGAGCATTGGCTCTTTGTTCCATCTCATACAGACTCACATTAAAGATCAGCAGGTGGGGGTTACTGGGATCAAGTTTTTTCAAAGACTACAACCGGTACATGGCTACACCAATAAGCATTGCTTAAAGTCAATTCAAGAGGTAAGGAAAAGTCCTAGCCAACTCTGTACATACCAGTACATGGAAATTTGGTCAGACTCAGCCAAAATGGAGACAATTGCTCTTCTTTCAGGGAGAGCTGCTCAGGTTGTCCTCCATACGTGGGGCCCTATATCTCTTCTGCTGTATTCCTGCTTCTTCTTTTCCTGTGCCTTTTTTCTTTTTCCCCTTTCCTTTCTTTCTCTGCTTGCTCCTTCTTTCTGTAAGGAGAGAGAGCCTTTCTTCCCCTCTTCCTGAGGTCACCAAAAGAATTAATTGGCCCCTGTGAGAAGCAGCAGCAAGATTAGTAGGATCAGCAATTCAGAGCCTAGTACTCTACAGAAAGGACATGTGGAGACCAGAAATGAGGTAGTATATGGCCTAGGCAGACTGGGTCACAAAATATGTCTTTTGCCAAAGACCTCCAAACATTCTGGATAAGCCTCAGCAAACACTTGCTTTAATATGCTACATTTGTCTCTCTTGAGATACCTGTCTCTAACATGCAAAATGAGTAATGGAAGCATGAGAATTATACACATTTTTCTCACATTTTTCAGAAGATAATATATCTACATGACTCAAATGTATATAAAGCCATACAATACTCCAATCCAGCCAGCCCTTCTACCCTTAATCCATTTTGCAACTTCTCCTGAATCAGCCTTATATGAATTTTGGATGCAGATGGTCCAGGTTCCAATTTTGACTCATTCACATGACTGTCAGTGTAACCCTGGAGTCATGAGTATTTTTTTTTTGTTCCTAATGTGTGAATCTATAAAATGGGCTTAATAGTGGAACCTACCTCTCAATTTTAGGACTAATTTAATGCTTATAAAGTGACTGAGGTAGACTTAATGCTATGCAACAATTAATTTTTTAAAAAATATAGGGCTGGCAACATAGCTCAGTTGTAGAGCACATGAACAAGGTCCTAGTTGCAAGCATCGACACCAGAACAAAAATGAACAAAAGTTAAAAATGTAAATACAAATATATTCTTATTTTCTTCTGATGTTGAATACATTTTAATTGGCCATTTGTGTTTTCTTTGAGGAAGAAAATTTATGGTCAATTCCTTTGCCCATTTTCAAACTTTGGGTTATTTTTTGCTATTATGTAGGTATATTGTGGAGATTAAACACATATCGGACATATGATTTGCAAATATTTTCTCATTTCATAAATTAACATTTTGTTAATTTCCTTAACTTTGATTTTTTAGCTTAATGTAGTTCTGCTTGTTGATCTATATAATTGTTCCTTGTGGTTTTATAGTAAAATACAAGCATCATTTTCAAGATATCATGTCAAGGATCTTGTCCCCCATGCTTTTCCAAGGAGTCTCCATAGATTAAGGGTTTACATGTCGATCTTTATTATGGTAAGAATGACCTTTATTAGTAACAGTAGAATGTAGAGAAATAATGTAGAGAAATAATGCAGAGAAATAGTAGCTCTGGTTTCTGTGGCAGCATCTAGATATTGGGTTGCTGTCCTTATAAGGACCTCAGTCCTTATTTTATTTCACCTTCTTGATTATATAATAATATAACCTTCCAATTTTTTTGCATGTAGATATCCAGGCTTCCCATTATGATCTATTGAATGGAATATCTTTTTTCCCATTGTATATTCTAGTTTTGGTACCCTTAATCATTACCAATACATACATGTATTTATTTTTGAGGCCACATTTACTTTCCATTGGTCTGTCTCTTAGTTACATTCTCATCTATGGGATAAAATACTCAAAAGCTTCAACTTAAAGGACAGGTTTATTTGGTGTACCATTTTAAAAGTTTCTGTACATATTCAGTAGGGTTTTTGAGAAAGTTTCACTAACTTAGGCAGTCTGTAAATACCGCCCTCCACAGGACATTTAAATTTACAAAGGAAATATAGTAGTTCACACTGGAGTAAGCTGGTGCCTACAACTTTAAATGTATGACCAAATTTGATATTATTATTTCTGAAATAAATGGATTTCATGTGCTACCTGAAAATAATGCACTTTGAAGGTAATGTGAGTTTTGTGGTACTCCTGGAAAAATGCATGAAATTAAACTAATCATGGGATACAAAAGGCAAACTCAAAGTATAGGACAATTTACTGAGTGGCCTATACTTTTAAAACAATGTTGTGATCATGAAAGACAAAGGAAATCAGGAATTCATACCACACTGATATGATCATGAAATAATAAAATGTGTGATACTACATTATATCAGAGATCACAAAATTAGAAAGTGTTCTGTAATGACATTGTTAGAAAAATTGGTTATATTTGAATAATGTCTATAATAGATGATAGGATTGTATTATTATGATCTTCCTGCTTTCTGAATTACACTCTGTGTATGAAAGAGAATGGTCTTGTCCCATGAAGAAAATATTACACTTACAAAAAGTATAAGCAGGGCTGGTGAGAAAGCTCGGTGGCATAACCTGCCTGGCAAGTGCAAGGCCTCAAGTTCAATCTACACTACTCCCTGAGAAAAGGGAAAAAAAAAACCTATATAAAAGACACAGAACTACTGTTTGCACTTTATTTCACTTAGAACATTTTAGGTTTTTTTGTGACTGGATCAGCCCACCCTGGGAGTGGGGCGGGCAAGGCATGTGATGCCAGGGATCCAGCCACATTCTCTGTGTTTTCCTTAGTTTGCCTAAGCACATGCTTTAGACCACTGAACTATCTAGTGGGCCCGTCAAGTCTTAACATAGTCCCTATTTGTGTTCTTTCTCCCCCATCTCGGTAGGAGCTATTTCCAGAAGAAAAACATGCCTGTAGCTCACTCTAAAGTAGTTTACCAGATTAATATATATTGAGAAATTTATACACATTAAGAAACTCATGTATATGAGGGTATATTACCCCTCGTTGTATGTATGGAGACAAAGGCAGAAATGAGAGAAATTGAGAAAAAACGTGAATATATAAGATGTTAACATTTGAAGTATTAGAGCAGAGTAAGGTATAGCTGTGGATTCCTTGTACTATTACAACTTTTTATAGTTTGAAATTATCTCAGATAGGTGCCCACTAAAAGGAAAGGTGGGCTCAGGATCAAGAGTACAGTAATTATTGAATTCTCTATTACAAATGGTACAACAGAGAGGTTAAGTAATATCTGAATTTAGTGCTTTAACCTATGAATATGAATTGGCATTGACCAATCTAGCTCTTAAGTGAAGGTCAGGATTAAGAGAGATATTGCATATAGATACAATTTGAACAATTTTTTTTTGTCTTTTTGAGACAGGGTCTCCCCATGAAATTCAGGCTGGCCTTGAGCTCACATTTTGTAGTTCAGGCTGGGCTCGAGCTTGCACTGATCATCCTGCTTCTGCCTCCCAAGTGCTGGGATAACAGGCATGAACCACCATGCCCAGCAAAATATTTATTTATTTATTTATTTATTTATTTATTTATTTATTTATTTGTCTTTTTAAGTCAGGGTCTCGCTATGCAATTCTGGCTGGCCTTGAGCTAACTTTTGTAGCCAAGGCTGGTCTTGAACTCACACCAATCTTCCTGCCTCAGCCTCCCAAGTGCTGGGATTACAGGCATGTGCCACCACACCAAGCTGAGCAATAATTTTGATAGAGTCATTCAAGTTTTATTCTTTCTTCTAATGTACAACAATAAAAGTCATTCCTGCTTCTCAGGATTCAGATCTAAGCATGTTACTGGGGTGACTACAAGAAGTGATGGTCTATGTTTTAAGGGTTGCATAACTCCTCAGCAAAGGCAAATTTCATGATGATTAAAATTATTAATCTCAATATTTCTCAACACCATATCTAGCCTCTTAACACTGGCATAAGCAGTTTAGGTGCAATTATGGAGACAAGAAGAAGATAATATTTAGTATGCACTGAGGTTGCTACTATTTTGTTTGTGCTGGCTATCATGCATAAAAACAATTTGTGAATTTTGACCTTTCCTTATGACTCACATGCTATATCACAGTAACAGTCATCTACAATTTATTGTTTATTTTCTTCTATATGTTATACCACAAATATGTCTGCTGAAGAAATTTAAATCAATCTCTAGTTCACTAGTGAACACTCAGGCTCAGTGTAGCAGAGAGACTTGGCCAGAGTCATAAACCAAGAGGCACATGGAATATTTCAGTGCAGTACTCCTGCTCTGCCTGGCATGCTCAGCTACATTTGTTTGCACCATTTTCCCTCTATACCAGTGTGACATTGAAGGTAACAAAGCCAGTTTGTCTATCACATACACCTGACACCAAGTTCACTCCTAGGCACACAGTAGGTGCCCAACTATTATCAGCAGTTTCTTTAATCTGAGAAGAGTTCTTGCTTTTAAACATTTCTAGTAGCCTCTAGAGAAAGTGAAAGAAGTTAACTGTTGAGTAAAAATGCACACATGTGATTCCACGTGGAACAGAAAATCCCCCAATACCTCAGCAAACCTAACTTTCTAGAGTTGATTACATATGTGGCAAAGCTACACTGAGCAACAAAGTAGAGCTTTTATACAATGGCCAGGAAGGTGGACAGGGAGTTGTCATCAGCAAAGGAGGCATCGTGGGCACAGGATTCTAAAAACTTAAGTTGATTTGAGTTGTGGCAGTATAGACTTTGCATGTCCAATTTTTCATTCTTTATCTTTGTATACACATAGTAAGCACTTTAAACTGAAACCAGAAAAGAGAAGAACAGAACCGGTTCCATTTTGGGGAACATCAAGATTTGAATGAAAGCATTAGTGTGGCCACAAGAAGACAGCACTGAATTCTGCCAACACCCTAAAGGGGCTTGGAAGCGGAATTTTCCACAGGGCCTCCTGATGAGGTCGGGTGCATCTGACAAGTTGAATTCAGTGACTCTGAAGGAGCAGTAGAAAACTAAGACAGAGGAATAGCTGCCCCAGCTCTGTTGTACGTCTTGGGCTTAATGTAATGTTCTGCATTATCTAGCCTCCTGGGGAGGATGAAGGACAATTTCTGACTCAGTGATAACCATCCACAGCTTTGAGGTGTAAATTGGAATAAGGCAAAGAAAGGCACAGGGGAAAGAGTTATAAAAAGTTGTGTAGTGAATGCTAATAGCAGGATAGGGGCCAGAGCAGACCGATGACATGGAGAGAAACAACGAAGGACATTGGCAGGTAAGCTGGTGTCACACTCCCAGAAAAGAGCTGGGATCTAGAGGTTGGGACTTGCTGGGAGATTAGAAGTCAGATGTGTTTGTTCCTGTGCCTATATACAGTGTCCCCTCACTGCCTGTCCTTTGAGTGAGGTGGGGCTCTCAGTTCTAGGGTCCTCCTGTGGGGAATAACAAAGAGGCAAAGCCAGGGCATGGTAGGTGGCGCCTCTGAGTTAAATGGAAACAACTTGCTAGGAACAATGCTTCTATGTGCTAGACATTGAGATCTTTGTGCCTCACCAGTGTGTTCCTACAGCAGCCAACCCTGTGCTACAACGAGTTCTACGATGATAATTTACAAGGAGTGTGCAAGCATGCTGGTGTGAAAATGCTGCTGTAGAAAACACTTTGAAGACTGCAGAGATAACAAAGCACTCTAAGCGCCTGCCTGGGTAGCAACCACATGCCAAGTCAGCCCCAGAACCTCAGGCACACCATGGTGGCCAACCAAAACCAGGCTTGGTGATGCAGGCCTATAATCCTAGTGCTGGGGAGGCTGAGACAGGAGGATCAATACAAGGCCAAGCTGTGTAGCGATAACCTGTACCAAATAAACAAACTAAATGTGACTTTAAAAAAAATTTGAAGAGACCATTGGAAAACACTAGGGTTGAGATCTGGCTTCATGATATAATTGATTCTGAGAATAGGGATGAACATATTCAAAAGGAAGGAAGGACGGGGTGGGAGTGAGGAAAGAGATATATCTATGTGTGTAAGCAGGATGGTTTGGAGAACTGAACTGTACATTTCTGCTGGTCTCTGGAAAGAAGCTGTTAATGCTTACCGTGTTTTACCTCCTTTTCCAATTGTTTGTACTTCTTTCTCCTTCCCTTCTGTAAAATATGGTCATATGAACAATTAATATGAAGAAAACACTGCACTACAACAAATACTGTGAAGACCTTATTTCCTTAATTGAAATTCTGCATCACTTGTAAGTTTTCTGTTTTAATACTATTTTGTACTCCCTTTAAAAAATAAAAATATTCTGCCTTCAGAATTTTCTGTACCAGGGCTGCTGCTTAGTGCCTCAGTGATGACTCTCACCCCAGTGCTTCCCACAGTGAATGGAATATGGGGAGATTCTGGCTCTTATCCCCTTCCTGCTTTTCAAGAGCTTCTACTATGTCTTTATTACAGACTCAGAATCAACATGAGCCATTCTAATAAACTCTGTGTCTGAAGTATTCTTCTGTGGATGTACCTTTGAAATTCACCTAGGCCTTGCAAATGAAAAGTGATCGATGCAATAAGCTGATTAAAAATGAACAGCAGAAATTCATGAGTGAAAACAAAGCTGTGCATGGCATGAGGTGTTATTTGAGAAGTGTGACTATTTAGGAATACAGGACGAACCGAGTCTGCACATCTGAAAACAGACCATTTTCAGTTATAGACATGTAAGCTTCTTCAGAAGGACTCAGTTCCACCAATTCCACACCTGCTCCTATTTTCTCTTCTTTTCATCAATCTAATTCTTTGTATTCTCACCCTCATTCCTCTCCTTTGAAGAGCAAGTATATCTTGTGCAGATAAATAGTTCACAATTAATGTACACTTTGTCATTTTCCTATGAGATGCTTGTGAAGGACCATGTGCACACTCCGTGCCATGCACTTGATAAGAAACATGGCAGACATTGCTCAGAGTTCACCAAACTAATGTATTTCATGGTGAAATACTTACAGGAAAAGCACTCAATTCCAATGTGGAGCCAGACGAGTAGACAGCCGTAGAAGCTTTTTGTATAGGTGCCATCCCTAAGGCTTTGGGAAGTAGGAGGTCCTGGAGACACTTCTGCAAGCTAGAAACACTTCTAGAGGCTACATGTTGGGGGCCTAGAAGTCAGATGCGTGTGTCTCCATACTGC
>PVJA010056570.1:0-10788 GCA_004027025.1 Myocastor coypus
TGTGATCTAATTATCCATCACCTTTTCTATCTGAATGACCATGTGAGACAACCAAGGATGATGGTTATCATTATTAATCTCTTTTAAGCCACCTACTTATTGATTGGAGTCAGAGAGTCATGTCACTGTCTCATGCTTTATTGACTAGGGGATTAGGGGTCAGATGAGAAGAGGATGATGTCCTGGTAGGCACAAGTGATCCATAAAATAAGTTATCATTCTTAGAAACTGAACAAGCTGCTTCCATATTTGCAAGACTTAGCAAAAATAGACCAAGTCCTATGAATAAAGATATATGATTAGCCACTAAAAATACCCATACATTTCATTTCTAGCTATTCCTACCTTCATGTATTTCTCCCTAGGGTTTATGCCACCTTCTGTCACTCCTCTTGTTCACGCTACATATTGATTACAAAGTAATGTTTGAAAGCTATTTCTTTGTTAATATCACTGTAATGGAAATCCTAGGGTGGTACCATTTATCAACCCAATTACAACCTAAACTGCTTGTGTTACCAGGCAAGAGCCTACACAACACAGATCGAAACAGTTCATCAACATTCTTCCCACCACTTTCCACTGATGCTTTTGCTTCGGTTTTGCTTGGATAGACTTTTCAAACTTGTAGCTCACTTAGAATGGCGGGTCCTCTCATCAGCACTCGCCCAAGTTTCCCTTCAGTGTGACATTCTCCTGGCGGCTGTCTTAGGTTACGGAGAGGTGAACACCTCCTTGCGGTGATCTCTTAAGCCTCTTTATGGCATCTCAGATCCAGCCTTTGTCACACATTATCCTTTACTGTAACCCCTTACATGTGAATGTACTGACACGTTTTGGGGTGACAGTTCATCTGGGCTATAAAGAGGATTAATTATGTACAAAGTGAAGAAAATGTGGGGACTCGAAGAAGAATGCAGAGACAGAAATGGCCAAAGCAAGTGGAAGCGGCTGTGTACACAGCAACTGGCACTAAGAAGGAAACGAGATCAAATCAGATACCGTTTGTACTTCCCTTTCTAAGGGGGCAGCGCCATGACTATTACATCTGAGACTATATAATAAAGCTGGAATGTGACTCTAGATTTTTTTTTTTTTTATGGAAGGGTCTACAGGGTATTCAGGGTCTCACCACTAGATCGAGCTCATAGTGATCCCTATGTCTAAAACCTCCCCAGAGCTGGGATTGTAGGCAAGCACCACCACACCCAGTCTCAATTGCTGCCTCAGCTCTCCTGGGGGCGGGGCTGGTGTGGCAGCTCTGGGGATGAAAACCCTGGCCCCTAAGCCTGCTTGCAGGAACTTTCACCCACTGCACTTTTTGGTCGACCCCACAATTATAGAATGTAGAGTCTAGAGTGATGATCTTATCGAAGTTCATTCCTTTTCCCAGCAATCATTTTCTTCCCTATGAAGTAAGTCTACTCCAGTGTGGCTACCTCTCGGCTTTCTAGCTACGGCAACTCCATGACATTCTCACAGAGAATGTCATTTTCTGCAGAGAAAATGATGTCATCATGGACAACATGTGACCTCTTCATCAAAATGATGGTCGTGTTCTAGGGTCAACTCATTATTATTTTATCCTAGCATAGACAGGAACGCAATTAATAGCCACAGGGTCAGAAGTAGAATTTTCTACACATCCAAACAAGAAAACTTCATACTCACTTTTATGTGGTTCTCCCAAATTGCTAGGAATTATTTACACTGTGACATTCAGCAACTATAATTTTACAATTTTAAATTTTATAATTAATTGTTCCTGATATTTCTTCTAGATAAACATTAAAAATTGCAATCATTTTATTGATAATTTTTCACTATTTTTTCTTGAAAGAGTCCCTCAAATTTTAAACAACACAGATGCACCAAATTGGAGGAATTAAATATTAGATCTAAAATGTACCATATTTTTATACCACGTAAAATTGAAAGGAGAGTAATTTAGGCAACTTGGGATCACTTTATAAATACCTGCCTGTTGGTACAAAACTCTCCTAGTCAGTGTCCTCATCTCTGAGATTTAAAGAGCCTGGTCTGACTTAAGTGGAGAGATTTACTTGGGGTCACAGTTTGCGCAGCTGTGACAGACCACAGTCCTCTCGCTGCAAGGCCCAGTGGGACAGCCGAGGATCACAGCAGAAGAAAAGATATGCAGGTCATGGAGCCTGGGAAGCAGAGAGAATGAAGGAAAAAGGCAGGAAGGAGCATTTCTGTACTTAGCCACACCTGTACACCTCCCCTGGTCAACCACTTTGGACCAGGCCCTAACTCCTTCTCACACCACGTGTACATAGTATATATCCACAATCCTGTCACTTTTGAAAGAATCCACCTTTGGGCACATCAGGCTTAGGAGGGACATCCAGAGAGAAACTGACAATATCTGTAAAACCTGTAAACCTTCAGGGCATGCAATGTTTCAATACACATAGATATTACGTAATTCTCATATTACGCTAAGTGTAATTTTCACCTCAAATATCCATTATCTGGGTTGATATTTCTAAAGTCCTCTCTTCTAGATCCTTCAAATGTATGAGACATTACTGTTAATTCTGGTCACCCAATTTTGTGGTAGCATGCCAAACATCTCTTGGTCCTATCAAACTGTAACTTTTGTAGTCATTGACTAAAAATTTCCCTGTAGCCATTTGCCCTGGTTTGGGTAACTTCCATTCTGTTCTCATGTTCTAAGAGAGCAACAAATGTATTATTATTATTATTATTATTATTATTATTATTATTATGTACTTGGTTGTTGCTATGCAGCTCAGACTCGTGGTGATCATCCTGCTTTTAGCCTCCCAATACAGGTGTGCACCACTATGGCTGGACCCTGTGACTGGCTCAGCGCAACCTGGGCTGGGGTTGGTGTAGCCTGTGGTGCCAGGTATCGAAGCACCATTCATGAACTTGCCTAAACAGGTGCTTTACTTCACTGAGCTATCTTGACAGTCCAAGAGCAACAAAATATTTTTTGAGCAACAAATTTAGATATCATGTGCGAGTCAGGGAATTTACTACTTGTTTCTCTTGCCTGGCCAACAACATAATGGTCTCCAGTTTTATGCCAGTTGTCGTAAACGACAAAATGCCATCTTTTCGTTGAATGATTTTCCGTTATACATGCTCCACATTTTCCTTCTTTGTTCAACCAGTGGCAGGCAGACCATTTCCACGTCTTCATTTTCATGAATAGTGTTGAAACAAAGGTAGATAAGCAGACGTCCCTGGCTTCCTGATCTCACGTCCCTGAATGAATGCCCAGTGCAGACTCACGCATCATTTAGCAGTTATGTTTTTAATTTTTGTAGGACCTCTCCTCCATTTTCCTTAATAGCTGTACTAATTTACATGCCCGGAAAGCATGTGTAGGAGACCCTGATCTCCACATCTTTACGAAAACACATTGTCTTTTTCATAATTGTCATTAATTCCAAAATAAAGCAATAATTGGTTGTGATTTCTACTTTCATTTTTATGATGATTAGTGATTAGAGCTCTTGGTAATGGACTTTTCAGCAATTAGTTTATATTCTTTAGAGAAGTATATATTTATATCTTCTGCCCACTTTTTAAAAATGCTTCTTAAATCTTCGCATTTATTTGTTTGGCATAGGGTCTTACTACCCAGTTTGGACTCATAGTGATCCTCCTGTCTCAGCCTCCTCAGTGCTGGGATTATAAGCATGCGCCCCTAAGCCCAGTATTGGTGACCAGCACAGCACTTGAGGTTCTGGGGCAAGCACATTATTTGTTGCCTGGGTCATTGTGCTTGCCAAGCAAGTGCATAGACCAGAGAACTATCTCCCCAGCCCTCCTCAGCCCACTGTCCACTGACACATTACTATTCTTTAAACATTCTAGCCATCATAGAAGTTGAATAGTGTGGCTATTTAAATAGTATGAGTTCTTCTAAATGTATAGCTTACACATATTTTCTTGCATCCTCTAGGTTTTCTTTACTCTGTTGATTCTTTAGCTATGCAAGGGCTCGAACCAGACTCCTCTGCGGCTGCCTAAGCTTGCCTAAGCAGGTGCTTTGGACTTTTGAGCTATCTCGCCAGCCCCTCGTTCAGTTGATACATGGGTTTGAGGTTACATTTCTTTTAAGCAATATTTACTTTGCTTTTATTCATTAAGGTGTTATATGCCTTTTCATTGGAAGATTTAAGCCACTTACATTTAAGATACATTTTTGAGGACTCTCCACACTGATTGTCAAAAATTACATTTTTTGTTATATAGGTCTTGCTTTAACTTGGTCTTAATCATCCAGCAGAAAAGTGTAATCATGAGGTGTAAAAAGTAAAGCTATATTAGCATGCTGAGCTAATATAGCTTTACTTAAAAGGCTTAAGTCAACAACTTCAGACAATTAGCAGTTTTGCTGCTTACTCATTCCTATTATGGACTAGTGGGCTATATTGGGTTATTTTGCAGAATTCAAGTATCAACAATCTTTGAACTGGCATCAGGTATGAAAAGGTCCTCTAAAGACTTCTCCAGATACACCTTCTCCAGCAACAATAGAATACCCATCTCTGACAAAACAAAACAAAAAAGGAGGATTACATATACAAGATAGGATAGATATACAGCTACCTTCTCTTAGTTCATTGAGAAGAAAGGCTTATACTAATATTATTTAGACAAGATATCAGGTCTGTGTCTTGTACTCTGAATAAGTACTACAAAGAGAACACGGTGCAATGTACTAATTATTGCAACTGTCCCACTAACCTGTTTTGAAACTGTTTCATTGCTATTTTAAGTTTTTCATATTAAAATGAATAAAAAATAAATTATAAAAACTATGTTTGATCACTAGTGTCTTATATCAGTAATTTTTAATTTCTTTTCCTATTTCATTATATTGCTTAACTTCTTTTCTCCTTCTCTCCTGGAATTCCTTTCTGCTTGAGTGATTTACTTTAATAGTCCATATGTTCATTAGTTTTGGTTTGTCTAACAGATTTCGATTTATGGCTATCATGGAATTCTTGGAACCTTCTTTTGTCAAAACAATCAGAAATGTTAGCAAGAGAAAAATACTAATTGAATACCTAGAGTTATACGTCAGTAGTTCCCTTATTTTGAATATTTAGCATTCTACTTTACATGTTACTATATTATTTACTTGAAATGCATTAAAGTTCCTGTTATTATTTAAGCTAATTTTTAAATATTTGATTAAAGTTATGAATGTTTTGTATATATGTGTATATGTCATTAGAAATTTATGTATATAGCTACTCTTACTTGTGAATTTTATGCTTTCTTATATCTTCTTTTTTTTTAAAGAATTTTTTATTTTATTTATTTATTTTTTTCTTGTTTCAGAACCTTTGTTTATTCACTCATTTTTATGGCCGGCTCAGCCCGCCCTGAGGGCAGGGCTGGCGCAGCATGTGGTGCCGGGGATCGAACCGCGGTCCCTGAAGCCACCCAAGCTTTCCCAAGCAGGGGCTTTAGACCACTGAGCCATATCTTCTATTAATTAATAAATGTCTTTCAAGAGGAAGAACTTTTAGTACTTCTTGTAGAACATATCTGGTGGGCAAATATTTTCCTAGTTTTATTTTTCTGAGCATGTATGAAAAAATCAAAAAGAAATAACAAGAACAAAGATATAACGTTTCTAAAATGAAAGTTTTCTGGGTGCGGTATTTTTGGATGTCTGGATTTTTTCCTTAGCACCATGAAATTCTCATGCAATGCTTTTCTGTCCTATAACGTTTCTCTTGAGAAGTTCATTTCAGAGAAATATGTGTGCAACTCTATTTGTTTCTTTGCTCTTCCTGCATTGAGCAACTTTGTATCTTTAGCCTGTGTGAAACTGATTTGAAAATGTCTTGATTTAGTATGGGTTGAATTTAACCTAACTGGTATATTCGACTGTTCTCTACCTGAAGTTCCCAAGCAGGTTTCATGCTGACTTTGGCTGCCTCATCCCCAGCAAATGCAGTTTTGCTTTAAGCTGTTTTGCCTTTGCCTGGGATGGTATTAAGAAAGTCACGTGGCTGCCCAGGCTGATGTTGACTCACATTTGAATCACGTAGTCCTTTTCTAGGCTGGGAAAATTTGTATTATGTCCTTGAGGAAGCTCTTCAACCCCTAGCATTCTGGAGTTCCTGAGCTCCCAGTGTCTTATGCCACAACTTGGGCCCACCGCTCTTTTTTCTACCCCCACCCAAGCAGACCCAGGAGTGCCTAAGTAATTCCTAAAGAAGGAGTCCATGGCATAGAGACAGAGGGTGGCATGGCAGTGTCTCTCCACATGTATTCCCTGAGGCTGGGGAAAATATGGCAGATACTCTTATGACTATGGGTAGCAAAACTGTTGCTTGTAGTCTGAGTCCACAGCCACACTAGGAAGGTCAAAGCCCCACAGTGCCACAAGGTGTCTGCTGCTGAGGTCCTATAATGGCTCAAGAAAGCTATAACCAGTCTCAGGTGGTCCTGGCCACAGCAGAAATCCTGCAGTGTCTGTGTATCCCCACCTGACACCAGACTTCTTTCAAGACTCCATGAATAGGCACTGGCTGGGAATTGCATGCCATTAAGCTCAGCCCTGTGCTAGTTTCCCCAGAGCAGCATGAAGTTCCAAAGCAAGTTTCATGCTTACTTTGCTGCCTTATCCCCAGTAAATGCAGTCTTGCTTTAAGCTGTTTTGCCTTTGCCTGGGATGGTATTAAGAAAATCATGTGCAAACCCCAAACATGCTTCAACTGCTGGTAATTGAATGCAAACTGCCTTTTTTTTCTACCAATGATCCAATGTGCCAATAAATCTTTATCTTGGAGCAGTGGCTTTCACATAGCTGTACTGCCTAAGCATAGGTGATTGTGTGGTATCCATAGTGCTTTAACACCAAGGCTAGTGCTCACTGGGGCTGTATCTATGTCCACACAAGGAACTGTGTAGTCTCATGGGAAATGAGTGGTATGTCCTGGGCCCATTTAAAGGTTGGCAGTGATCACAGGCACAGTATGGCACAGTCCTACCCGATGCCCGGGCAGAATCTGGAGATGCCCCTCCTAGAAACCACACTGGGTATACGAGCCTCTAATTTAGTGAGGCAAGAGGAACATGGGGATCTCTGTTCTGCTCACCTACGTCAGTGTTTATTTATTTTTTTTAACTTGTCTGCACCCCAGGTGCTGTGCTCTGTCCTTATTTCTTGTGAAAGTACTCAGGTTTGCAGTAGCTGCTGGAATCGATGTGTCCGTGAGGCAACGAGTGCTAGGGGAGCTCTGTCAGCTGCCATCTGCCTCAGCTCCTCCATGTCTTTAGGAATCTGCCATTCATCTCTTCGGGTCCAACTCTGTTCACCTCTTTAAGAGTCTGCCCTAAATCCAGAGGGCATTATGTACTTCACAGTGCGTGCAGAATATTATATATTAGATTAAACATTCTGAAAGTGGAAACACGTTGGACTGGGGTAGTCCAGATGAAGTATTGAAGCCATGTGTAAGGGGGCAGAGAGGCACGTTAAGGGCAGTGACTAGCAGACCTAGAAGTGAGGGACGGACTTAGTAACATGGACACAGAAGGTACACACAAAGGGAAAGACGTTTCCATAAAGAGGAAGCTTGCGTGTGTTCTGATACAAATCTATTTCATTCTGCCAAAAAAAAAATCATGGTAGTTGAAAAACAAGCAAAGTTTTGTTGTTGTTGTTGTTGTCTTTTTGAGACAGGGTCTCGCTATGCAGTTTGGGCTGGCCTTGAGCTCACCTTTGTAGCCCAGGCTGGTCCCTAACTCACACCGATCCTCCTGCTTCAGCCTCCAGAGAGAACAAGTAATATTTAACTGCCTTACAAAACGTATTCTTTTGGTATCTAAATGTGTTCATTCAGTTGGTTCATATTTTTTGAGTTATTTTTAAAAAGTAATGCTTATTTATACACATGTGAAAAATTTTCATAGTAACAAGCTTCATTTCTTTCTTTGTTTTTTAAGGAATACAAAATAGTTAAAAAGAAAAGAAGAGAAAGAATTTATTTAAAACATTATAATGGGAATTGAACAATGGTTGCTGTATTATACAATGTTTTCTTCTAATTAGTAGTTTAGGTTATCAGACAGAAACATGCGAAATTGATTTAAAACATAAAAAGCTATAAGAAATTAAAATTCACATAAATTAGAATAAAAGAAAATTTTGGACATTAAGTGCTTTTTTCAAGAGACCAGTAGAAATCAGCATTACCATTATCCAAACTATCCTATACAGATGCATGAACACAGGAACTTCTAATTCAGATTTAAGTTAGCTTGCTGAATGAAAGCAGAGCCTATCAGAGCTTATCTTTTGTATATTTCCATTTTAGAGTATTTTCCAAAAAGAAAACTAGAATGATAGATAAAATTCAGTGTCGCCGGGCGTGGTGGCGCACGCCTGTAATCCCAGCACTTGGGAGGCTGAGGCAGGAGGATCGGTGCGAGTTCGAGACCAGCCTGGGCTACAAAAGTGAGCTCAAGGCCAGCCTGAGCTGCATAGTGAGACCCTGTCTCAAAAAGACAAAAAAAAATACAATTAAAATAAAATAAAATTCAGTGTCTTTGTGAAATTTCCAAACAGCAAAACAAACAAAACATTTCCAAAAAGTTCATTCAGAAAGTTAATGTGGCATAAGACAGAAGCCCTCTCTCGACAGTTCAGCTTAGTATTGAAACCAAAATCTACAGAGCGGCGTAGACAGAGGACTGGAGCGAGAGAAGAAACTTTGCAACCCTAAGTGTAATTATGATACAGTATTTAATTATGTACAAGGGAGCAAAAGAAATGCAGCATCAGATGTACAGGAGTGTGAGTCACATCATCTATATCACTCTATAAATGATTAATAATTGGAAACATTCAGTAAAGCTTAAGGCCTGGAACAAGGCACAAAAGGAGTAGTGGTTGGCACTGATTCAGATAAACACATGAGTTAAATGTGAATGGCCTTAGTACAGTTAAAATTTCAGTGAAAAACTGAAATGGAGCAGTTCTTCTGAAGTGTATTCTACCAAATGATAATTTACTAGGGTCAAAAGGTATAATAAATTGACCTTTTATGCTCTAGTCAGAAACGATTGACTAGGTTGAAAAGAAACCAGTTAAAATATATACAATGTGAATGAATATCTTAAAATCTTAAAAAAATCTATTTGTCCAATTAAAACAAGAAATGTAGGATTAAAGCACCTGCAAGCAGGCACAGGGGCTGCGGGTTTGATACAGTGCCGGCCTCGCCCAGGGGCACTCTGAGATGGCAATTGAGACCGGGCATGGTGACGCGCACCTGTAATGCCAGCTCTTGGGAGACTGTAAACAGGCAGATGACTCAGAGTCTGATCTAGTAGTGAGACCCTGACCACCCTGGAGACCCTTCCCTAAAATACAAAAACAAGAAAGTAGTTTTAAACATTGGATTCCACACTCCCCCTGAAAAGGAAATCCACATAAACAAAGAATAGACAGAAGATAGAACACACTTTCTGGGTGTTTTTTTTTTTTTTCTTTTGGAGTGTGTGTGTATGTGTATGTATGTATGTGTGTGTGTACATGTATCAGTGTATGTGCTTTAGAGGAGCTATTATCATTTCAGAAAAGAAATGTTCTAATATTTACATTTGCCTCATTTTATAGCTGGCTTCCCCTCCGTGATGGCCGTGCGCATCTTGGAATGGCATTCCGTAGGTAAGAACTGTTTTGCTGATTTGATGATTCAGACACTGCTCTCTCAGAGATACGAAAGGGTCTTTTGTCTAAGCACAAAATCATGGGTCACTATTTAGCTTGAATCAAGTTCTCCTTCTTTTGTTTGTTTTTCTTTTTATTTGACTCAGGTTATTCTTGAATCAGCTATAAATGCTTAAGGCAAAAGAAATTAAATAATATATACCAGAAAAAATAAATGCACATTACTTTTCTGCAAGCT
Source organism: Myocastor coypus (assembly GCA_004027025.1). Taxonomy (NCBI): domain Eukaryota; kingdom Metazoa; phylum Chordata; class Mammalia; order Rodentia; family Myocastoridae; genus Myocastor; species Myocastor coypus. The sequence continues at coordinate 9,939 of PVJA010056570.1, forward strand.
TTGATAACTTAGCTATATAAAATTATAAGAAATAGATTTATATTTCATGAAAACATTCATTAAAAATTAAAGTTTGACTTCTAAGGGCTCTGAAATTCTTATTTTCTCTGTAATATGGGTGACCACATATATGTTTTTAGATTTTGAAAATCAGTGCATTAGTTCATCTCTAAAACATACTTGGAGTGATTTTTGCTCTACTAGGTGTTCTTTACAAGCATCCTCTAATGATCTCTACAGAGTGAATGTGTTTCTTATAAGAAATGCCAGACAAAAATTTGTGAATCTGATCCTCAGTTTCTATATGAATGGTTTGTTTTGCTTTTTAAAATTTTAATATACCTTTAAAATTGTAGAAGCTCACAAAATGTCATTTATGTATGTATAATACTTTCCCTCTTATATTTATGTTACTTTACAATTACTCTCCTTGGAATTGTTGTTTTTTTGTAACTGACTAGATGAAACATTAGTACTTTCCTCGAGTTTATATCGATGATTGAGAAAAATACATGAAGAAAGCAACAAAAACTGTGATTCTGTGAAAGAGAGGAAGCCAGACATAGCGTTCCATTTCCCAGTCTAACTGGATGGGGCAGCCCTGGTCGTCCACAGCAGCATTCGCTCCGAAGCCTGTTTAGCGCTATAAATTTCTACATTTATTGTAGAACTTTTCCTGTCAGAAGTGGTTTGCAATGTCTTTTTTTTCCTTTTAGACAGAAAGTGTTCATTCATTAAGGGTTTCCACTTCTGAACAAGATACAACGATGGGACGAAGTACTTCTCGGGTTCATGGTCCTCCATTGCCTGCATTAGGAATACACAATTCCTTTGTGTTTTGTTTTTTCTC